>LBNU01017027.1:3668-34029 GCA_014162995.1 Artemisia annua | reverse complement strand
ATTTACTTTATCTTTATTTCCCTCTTTTATTTCTTTTAACGTTTATGACTTCTTTTCTCGTTCATTTTAACTTCTTTACTCACGTTTTACTTTTCATTAAGTTTTAAATAACGTTTAGTAGCGTAATTAAAACCAAAACATATCTTTAAACCCATTCACATCACATAACTCACGGTTTTTAACGACTAAGATCCATTCAACCCTCGTTGGGACTACGACCCGAGGTTCTTAAGCTTCACCGCTTGGTTCTACCTCGCATCAGACTTTTTGGAGTAAGTCCTTGAATCGAGTCCATGCCTCATAGAGGGTTTCGCCTTGGCATTGTTGGAACGCCAAGATGTCATTCCTTAGCTTTTTGGTTCTTCCCGGTGGGAAAAATTGAGCTAAGAAGCGAGTTGTGAGATCATCCCAAGAGGTGATGGATCCTGCGGGTAGACGCTCTAGCCATTGACTAGCATGGACTCGCAGAGAGAATTGAAAGAGACGTAATCGGGTAGTCTCTCGAGTTTCAACATCAAGGTCTATGGAATCTACGATCTTAAGAAAGTCCTTGAGGTGTTGATTAGGATCTTCGGAACGAAGTCCATGGAATGCACATCCGCTTTGCACCAACCGGATGGTGTCGGATCGCAAGGGAGACACATTGGCTCCTTGGGTGAGCTCAACGGTGTTTCGGTAGCCATGGTCGCTAGGACGGGAGTACTCTCCTAAAGTGCGGGCTCTAGGAGGTTGTTTTGTTTGGGGTGGTGTTGTGTGGTGGTTGTTGGGATTCAATGGATATTACAGTTCCGATGGGTCGGATCGATAATGGTTACGAACAAAAACACGCAAGAAATAGATGGACTAAAGAAATCTAAAAAATTAAAATAAAAAATCTCACTAGAATAGGCATATCTGGTTGGGTATGAGACCAAATAAAATAAAAGTCAAAGGCGTAAGACATAACTTTCCGCAGCGGGCGGCCAAAAACTTTGATTGCGCGGGATGCGGGCCACCACTAGGTTTTGTATCCTCTCAAGGCTCGTTGAGAAGCTGTGCAATCCCCACCAGCATGTACAGGCCCCGACTTCTATTATAGTGTAGTGGCACAGTACCGGGGGATTGATCGTTCTCTCAGGGAATAGTTTCGTTAGGATTAAAGAAAACTACTCTAATTAGGGCTAGGACGTGAGGGGGAGATTCTTTTTGTATTTTTATTATTTTTAGAAGCAAGTAAAACCAATCGCGGTTTTGGAAGAAATGTGGCGGAAGATTAGTTGCTAAGTCAACTAACCATTAACTACAAATGCAAATAAGAATAAAATAACAAGGAAAGTAAAGGTAGTCAAACAATATTGGAGAAAAGTGTGTTACTGTAGATTTCCTTACTCCTAACATATCTTTACGATTGATTAGTGTGTATTATTGCGTGGAGATGACGGATTGTACTTCCTTAATCCATTCGTAGGAGTGGTGTACGGACTTCCGTAACTCTTGACGATCCTAATCACGTCCTATGTCGGAGCCGGCTAGGGAAAGCTCCTAAGCATGGATCTTTCTTTAGACATCTCGAGATAAATACCAATCAAAAATAACGTTAGTACACCCTTGTTTCATGTTTCTTAAGACGTTCAAGCCATGTTACCAACCGAGAAGTCTTCCACTTTCTTAGCCGTCAAGCATCGATGACAGCTACCCATCCAATACAATTAATTAACACACCATTCAACAATAATTAATTAGTTATGCTTTCATGTAGGAGTTCTAGTCAAACACATAAGAAAATCTATTCTAGCATGTTAAACAAAAGATTAAAACAAGTTAGAATCAAACAAGCACATAAGACAAGTAGTTGAAGATTAATTGTTACTTACGTTCAATGTAGACATGGAAGATCCAAGGTATAAAACCTTGAAAACAGCTGCAGAACAATCGGTCTGAGGGTTTCTCTCTAAAAAGTTCCACACGAATGATGCTATAAAAATTATGGCAAGTATATATGAGGTAAAAACAGATCTGACGGCGTCACGTTATGGACTTGACGCCGTCACCTCCGCCGTAGGTTTAGGGTTTTCTTGACTGGACTTCTTGGACGCCCGTCCCTCTTTAGTCCGTTGCTGGCTTATCAAGACTTACGCCGTCAAAGCATGGTCTTGACGCCGTCAAGCCATGTCTTGACGCCTCTAGAGTAGTTTCCAGCAGATTTGACACTTTGTCGATATCTTCACCTTTGTATGGCTCTGAATACGTCCAAAAATGCTTCCCTTTCCAGAATTTTTCCATCCGAAAGTACCTAAAATGCCAAAAGGATAGATTTAGGGCGATATTTGATCAAATAAATACGATTTAGGGCTTAAATGACCCCCGAAAAGCGGTACACTTTTCGCCTTATCATTACCGTAGGCTTCAGCTATTACATAGGGTCCTTCCCATGTAGGTCCAAGCTTGCCTTGATACTTGGCTTTGCTTGCGCTATTGAGACGAAGAACATACTCTCCGGGTTTGAAAGTCGAAGGTTGAACTCTGCTGTTATAGTACTTTTCGAACTTTTGCTTGTACATAGCCTCTCTGATAGAGGCTATCTCCCTTCTTTCTTCGAGCAAGTCTAGGTTTTCTCAAAGTCTTTCCTCATTTTCGGAGGTTTCAATGTTTACAACACGTTCTGTTTCAACGCTTATTTATGAGGGAATGACTCCTTCTGTTCCATAGGTGAGGCTGAGAGGTGTATCCCCATGACTTGATTTAGGGTGCGTCCTATGAGCCCAAAGAACCTGTGGAAGCTCGTCTACCCATCCCTGGTGACTTTGACGCAGTCTTCGTTCGATTCCATTGATGATATATCTGTTGGTGACCTCCACTTGACCGTTGCCTTGAGGGTGATATACGGATGTGAATGATTGCTTGATTTTCAGACCTTTGCAAAAGGTGGGAAACACTCCTTCGGCGAACTGCTTTCCGTTATCGGAGATAATGATGTGAGGTACTCCGAAGCGACAGATGATGTGTTCCCGTACAAACTTTTCCATATGTCTGCCTGTCACCGATGCCAAAGGTTTGGCCTCCACCCATTTAGTAAAGTAGTCTATGGAAACCACCAAGAATTTTACTCCTCCTGGTGCCACTGGTAGAGGCCCAACGATGTCGAAGCCCCATTGGGAAAAGGGCCATTCAGATGTGACGGAGGTCATATCCTGCTTCGGAAGTCTGGAAACATTCGAGTTAATTTGGCACGCTTCACATTTGTGTATTATGTCTGCTGCATCCCTGTGCATTGATGGCCAATAATATCCCAGCTTCATTATCTTTGAGAGAATGGATCGAGGTCCTGCGTGTAGGCTACAAGATCCTTCATGGACCTCGTATATTATATTCGAAGCTTGCCTCGGCCCTACACAATGAAGCCAAGGGGAGAGGAAAGATCTCANAAACATTCGAGTTAATTTGGCACGCTTCACATTTGTGTATTATGTCTGCTGCATCCCTGTGCATTGATGGCCAATAATATCCCAGCTTCATTATCTTTGAGAGAATGGATCGAGGTCCTGCGTGTAGGCTACAAGATCCTTCATGGACCTCGTATATTATATTCGAAGCTTGCCTCGGCCCTACACAATGAAGCCAAGGGGAGAGGAAAGATCTCATGTATAAGTTGTCCCCTATCAGCCTATATTGTGGAGCCTTGATTCTGACCTTTCTTGCCAACTTCGGATCTTCTGGTAGGATTCCACTTATCAGGTATTCCCTGATCGGAGTCATCCAATTATCCCCTTCCTCGAATATAACGTCTGACACTTCCTTCCTCTGAATCGACCTTTCTGCTAGCACTTCGACCAGGACCTCCTTAATTAGGTGAGCAAAAGCCATTGAAGCTAACTTGCTCGACGCGTCTGCTTTCTTGTTTTGGTTCCTTCGGACATGCTCAATCGTGTAAGATGCGAATCCGTTTAGGATTTCCTTAGCTTTGTCTAAGTATTGCTTGATGGTAGGCTGCCTCGCCTCGTAAGATCCTTTAATTTGGTTTGCAACAAGCTGCGAGTCGACGAAAACCAAAAGATGACGCACCTCCATGTCTCTAGCTAAATGGAGGCCTGCTAACAAAGCCTCATATTCAGCCTCATTGTTTGTTGCTTCGAATTCAAACCGCAGTGCATAGGTGTACTCCTTTCCTTCCGGATTTACTAGCATTAACCCTGCTCCCGAACCATCGGAACTAGATGCTCCATCTGTGTACAGCTTCCATGCTTCTTTCTCTTTCGAAGGCTTTATTTCAGGTGCATTCATGACTTTGCCAGGTTCGGAGGGAGTTTCGGCCAAGAACTCTACCAGTAGTTGACCCTTTATGGAGTTCCGTCCCTTGTATTCTATCTCATGTTCTCCCAATTCAATGGCCCATTTGGCTATCCTTCCCGACTTCTCAGGTTTAGATAGTATCTGTTTGATGGGTTTTTCGGTTAGCACCGTGATGGGGTGAGCTTGGAAATACCTTCTAAGACGTCTCGCTGCGTGAACTAGGGCTAGAATTAGCTTTTCCAGCTCCGGGTAGTTTAATTCAGCTCCCTGTAAGACCCGGCTAACGAAGTAGATCGGGATTTGCTTATTCTCCCTTTCTGCCAAGAGCACTGCACTGATACATTCGTAGGATGCTGTGATATACATATATAGTACCTCCCCTTTGATAGGGGCTGTGAGTGTTGGTAGAATTTCAATGAAATATTTTAATTTTTGGAAGGCAGCTTCGGCTTCCTCACTCCACTGGAAGGTTTTCTTGTCCATGCACCCTTTAAGAGTTTTGAAGAATGGTAGCGATCGGTCTGCACCCTTCGACAGGAACCTACTTAGAGCTGCTAACTTCCCGTTAAGACTTTGAACTTCCTTTAACGGCTTTGGGGCCTGTAGGTCTGTGATGGCCTTTACTTTCGAAGGGTTAGCCTTGATTCCTTGCTTCGTTATTAAATGCCCTAAAAACTGCCCTTCTTCGACACCGAAGGAACACTTCTTGGGATTGAGCTTCATATTGATTGCTCTTAACTGGTCGAAGGTTTCCTGGATGTCGGAGAGTAAGTCTTCCTCTGTCTGACTCTTTATGACCATATCATCTACGTACGCTTCCAAATTCCAACCTATCTGCTTGTTGAAAGCCTTATCTACTAACCGTTGATATGTTGCCCCTGCGTTCTTCAAACCGAAGGGCATCTTTTTGTAACAGTAGACTCCTTTTCCGGTATAAAAAGCTGTCTTTTCTTCATCTTCTACTGCCATCTGTATCTGGTGGTACCCTTTGTAAGCATCTAGGGTAGCAATCTTTTGGGCACGCTTTGTTTATGTCGGTGAAGTCGATGCACATACGCCAACCTCCATCACTTTCTTTACCATAACTGGATTGGTTACCCACGTTTGGTATTTTACCTCTCAGAGTATACCTGCCTGCACGAGTTCGTCCACTTCCTTACAGGCCGCTGCGTTCCATTCGGGTGCCAAGCTCTGACACATCTGTTTGATAGGTTCAATGTGTTTGTACTCATTGAGCTTATGCTCTGTGCCGAAGGGTTTGCCATCAATCATGAGATTTCTCGGAACCCCTGTCATGTCGGAATATGCCCATGCGAAGACATCCTTGTTGTCTCTTAAGAGCTTCTCCAGTTTTGCCTTGAAGGTAACGGGGAGTTGCTTTCCAATAACCACTGTTTGCTCCGGGTAAAGCTCATTTATCACAATACTCTCTTCAGCATCTCCGCAGCTTAAAATAACCTTAAGAGGGTCTTGGGGACTCTCCTTAATCTTTTTTCCAATATCTTGCGTCTTTCTTTTGTTATAACTAGAAAGCACAGTTCCAATACCGTAGGCTGTTTGAAACTTAATTGCTGCGTGTATAGTGGAAACTACAATACCCATTTTCTGCATGGCTGTTCTTCCTATAAGTAGATTGTAGGGAGAGGCAGACCATACGATTGCGAATGTGAGAGTTTCTGTTCTTGCAAGCCTTCCTTCGCCAATCGTTACTTCCAGGGGGACTTCTCCCAAAGGCCACGAGTGTTCTCCTGAAAACCCCACCAAAGGTATCTTTTAATCTACCCTTTTTGATCTAATAGAAGGCCTGAGCTTTAAGAAACAGTGCTCGTATATGATCTCGCAAGAGCTTCCGCAATCCATGTAAGCTCTGTTTACTTCTCGGTTGGATATTAGAACTTTGATGACTACTGGGTCATCAGAGACAGGTTGGCTAGCCATAGGGGGAAACGTTATTTCCTCTATTGCATGTGCTATTTCCTCCACCTCTTTCCTCTTCTGACTTGCTCCTACCCGACGAACCATGAGGATCGGAGCTTCGGTAGGGAGGAAGTCTTTTTCCAACGGAGTATCAGAGACCCTTTCTTTCCTTTTCTTTATCCCTTTCACAGCTTCCTCTATTTGCCTCTTTAGTTCCCTGCAACTGTTGGTCTCATGACCAAAGTCTTCATGGAAATACCAATACTGTGTTGTGTCTCGGCTTCTACCCTTACTGGACATACGAGGAGGGGGTTCGAAGGTCGTCGCCACCCTCTCCGTGGCCAGAATTTCCCTTGGAGACTTCGAGAGACTCTCTATTAAGCCGTGATTAGGGCCCTTATTATAGGGAGTGAACCTGTGCTGGTTTTTTTTCTGTTCCTTGATCCTTCCCACGAGTAATTCTTTGGAAACTTATGGGTTTGCTCTCTGCCATCAATCGGAACCCCATTAGTGGACACCTCCTTGGCTTCTATCCAGGTGTATGTTTTCTCCATAAGGCCCTTATGCGTTGCAGGAAGGTCTGTGGATAAAAACTCCACAAGAGTCCGATTTCGTAGGCCATGCACGAAACCAGAAATACGTTGTTCTTCGTGCAGGCCCAGAATCTGTAGGGTTTCATCTGTATACCTTGTAACGAAGCTTCTTGTGCTTTCGTTCTCCTTCTGCTTAATGTTATGCACCGTGAGGTGGGTCCTTGTGAACTTCTTCTGCTAGCTAAAGTGCAAACGGAACTTAGCCTTCAAATCATCAAGGTTAACAATGTTGCCTGGTTTCTGCCCATTCCACCAGATACGGACAGAATCTCGAAGGGTGTACGTAAACATGTGACAGGCTACAGGCATGACCCACTTTTGCATCCTTATAGCTCCTTCGAATAAGTGTATAAAGTTATCTAGGTCCCCTTTCCCATCATAAGTGCCTATGTGCGAAGGCATCTTCAAACCATCGGGTAACAGCTAGTCTTCAATCCATCTTACAAAAGGCGTCGCAGGGCCCGCAGGCTCTGGATATAGACAGTTGTAAGGTGGCATGTTTGTGGGGACAGTGTTGTATGGATTATGAGGATGAGGTACTCCAGAAGGGGTTGGGTTAGGATAAGGAGGATAAGGTATACCCATGTTGAAAGGGTAGTCGTTGTACATAGTATACGAAGGGTGTACCATGGGCTGCCCGTAGGGCATAGCAGTTTATGGGAACTGGTTGTTACTAGGTGGTACGTTTGTGGGAGGATAAAGGTTTTGAGGATAGCTTGGAGTCTGGAATTGGGGGTACATACCATTGGGAGGAAGGTTCCCTCCTGTATTGAACGAAGAAGGATTGCCTCCTACGCCAGACACGTGAGAAGGCTGCAGAGGAACCCCTGCTTCAGTTCCCCCCAGATGTGCAGCTAACAGTGGAGGTAGGTTTACCTCCGGGTTTTCCCTTCGTTGGCTCCTCCTGTTAGAGCCTTCAGCAATCATCCCCTCTCTCCTCGTGGGGGCTCTTTCAGGGACCCCCTCAAAGCCAACAGACCTTCCTCCGGCCCTTCTACCAACAGGGGACCCAGTACGCAGGACTGGGTGAGTAGCCCAATGAACTGGAGGCCTCGGCTCCATTTCTATCTCTTCGTCGTATTCATCACTGGAGTATTCCAACTCGCTTCGCATCTCGGTAAAACCGAATCCTATGTTACAAGCAGTCACTTGATAAAAATTAATATAGTAAATGTACTTTCAATAATTTTAGCAATCATTATGTGTAAAAACTAATATATATCAGAAAGGTAATACCAAGTGTTGAACTTTAGCCCTTAACAAAGATTCTAGCTCTTCGTAATTAGCCTCAACGAAGGCAGGGCTAATGACAGGTTCTGGGTTGGCTGATGTCGATGTACGGTGATTGGGCGTTATTTCAGGGTGAGATCGTGTTGTGAAGGTGGACGCCGTAATTGGCGGAAGACTGTTAGTATAGGTTACTGGTATTGGGGTTAGAGTCGAAAAACCCGGTGGGGGTGTAACTTCTCTTTCTTGATTCATGCCGGAAAAGTAGTGAGTATGTTTGACTGGTTATTTGCTTGGAATAACGAGACCAATTGTAGCGGGTCCCATGGAAGGCGCCACTGATTGTACAATAATTTGCACGACCAGGCCTTCGATGGTGATCAAAGGATATAGGGGATGTTGTGGTTGAGCCAAGCTTGTGTCTAACCTGAAAATAAGAAATACGAAGACACTACGTTAAGTGATTGCGCAGGGGTTGGGCCCTACAAAACACCTCCGCGTGTGAATAAGTATTTGGTATGAAAAGTTTAGTGAAAGTGTAGTAAAGTAGAGTTGTTAAGATTGCATACCAGAACTGAAACTCGTCCAAGACTATTTATAGGGAAGAAAATAGCTTAGGGAGTGTTTCCACGTTTATAGGAGATCATGAGGGTGTCCCATGATTTTGTGGTTAACCGCTAGGGTTTAGTGTCCACTCTTCCTGAATTAACGGGAGAGTTAAGGAAGAAGAGGGATCATGGATAAGACGGGGGATGTGGGTAAGACTTGGTCTTGCTCTCTTTCCGCCTTATGTTGATTGAAGAATACCCCGAAGGGCTTATTCCTTCGTTTGGCGAATTCCCAGCTGGTAATGAAATCATAAGTGATTAGTTTTACGCCCTTGGAAAGAATTTAGGAGGCTAGCTGGAGCCTTCGATTATGTAGGTTACGAGCAGGCCCGAAGGGAAATCCTTCGACCTGTTCGGAGGGTACATTATCAGGTGTTAACATCAGAGAATATCAACATTTTAAAAATAATGTTACTACATGTTCACAAAATACTTACCACATGGTAAAACTCGCAGGCAATGCCGTCCAGTGGAACATGAAACACATCGTTTTCATCGGTGTGCTGACGGTGTCCTTTCCATGTGCATATATGTTGAGCTCTTTTATCTAAAATTACGTATAAAACATTACAAACATTCATAAAATTAATATGTTCAACTTAAAAGGCACAAAAAAATGTGACATAAAACATACCGTGTAAGGCATACAACGGTATATCACGAGGTGGGGTCATCAACATTGTCGGTGATACGAACTCAGTATGTAGACACATACCATTACAAAAGAATATCGACATTTTCAGTTCATAATTTCCCAGGCTTGTGAAAACAAGGGGTTGCCCTACAGCAATATCTAAATGATCAACAAGCTTTTGCCATCTCTTACCAAACAACCTACTTGACCTTACACCACCGTCATCATTCAGTAACACACTCTCATGTTTAACAACGATACTTTTACCATATGCATGAATCCTTAACATATCTCCCTCTTTGTGTTGCATAAAACCACATGGTAGAGCCTAAAGTACAACATAAAAGTATTATTAGTTATTTGTAATTAATGTTCCAATAATTCATGCTCAACTTATATTAATACGTGAAAATTAAATCAGTATGAAATGCACAAGCATCGCAACGGTACCTGTCGTCCTATCTTGCGTCTTACCAAGCATTTAACAAATCTCCTTCCCACGTCGTAACCAGAACCTTCACTGCCATTCTCAGTATAACCAGTAACATAAAACGTGTCTTCACCCTCTTTAATGAAATGTAATCTTTTAACTGATGCAGGAACATTATCTTCAACAAATTTGATCCATTCATCACCATACAACTGAACTTCACTGCCAACAATCCTAATCAAACATACGTACCTCAACCTGTTGTTGCCAATTAGGAAAATGTATTCTTGGCCGTCATAGAACATTTCATTAAAGACACTTGGCAATTTCTGCACAAATCAAAGTAAAACTATATTAAACTATTATAATGAAGTATTACTTCCAAATGTATGTGGGAAAAAAATCACATGTCTGTAACCATTAATTATTCCAAAAAAAACCTGATAATCTTGGTTGTTTCCCATCTCAAATCGACACAGAAATTGCTGGTCCATTATTAGTGTGTGAAAATCCTGCAATACTAATGCATTAAGCATAGTACATAACAAGAAAATAGTAAAGGGATGCAAAATCTTATCTAAAACTAATCTTAACTAATCTATATATCATAATATAACAAAAATAAACTTCCAAACGCAGCTTAAATAAACATTCATAATTGTAATCTTAACTAACAGTAATCGTAACTAATCTATATCGTAATATACCGAAATCAACATCCAAATGAAACTTAAATAAACATTCATCTGATATATTAAACTGACACTGATCAAACAAATCTCCAAACATCATAAACCATCATAGCACTTAAATACAATAATCACTATTAACAGAAACAATGATCAAAGAAATTACTCTGGTAATTCAAAATGTATCAGAAAGCCGACTTCATTCCTTTGTATTTCATTTCTTCTCACACCCTCGATTCTTATTCACATGAACATGAGCATTCTGTGTACTTATTAGATGAAAGATGATAAAAATGCTTCGTGTTCATGTGAATAAGAAACGAGAAAGTATTGATATAATGGTAAACAACTTCACAACCTTAATAATAGGGATACATGACATACAACTAAATCGGAAAAACATATTTACCAACATACTTAAAACTAAATCATTTAAACAATATTCTATCATATGATATTAATCGTGATAACCAGCAAGCTTAAACCAACAACCAGAGCACTAAGTTAAAGCGTATTTTTATCTGATATCAGCCTCACAAACAACCGGAGATGCATGTTTTTATCAGAACCTATAAAAAAACATCTCTTTTGATCACTCATAGCATCATATCTACCTATACAACCTCGAAACATACAGGGTAACTAAGTTAAAGAGTATTTTTATGTTATAACTATCTCGCAAACAAAGTGGGATGCATGTTTTTGCTTCATCATATCATAAAAGACATCTCTTTCGGTCACTCATAACATAAAATTAAATATCAATCATCAAAATAGCAATCAAAACCATATACATATACAAACATAAACAAAAATTAAATAGTAACCCTATATAGGGTAAGGTTCTAGAGAAAAGTACAATTCGTTAGAAAAGTGAGAAAAAAAGTTATAGGGTAGATTACGAATATAGTTGAAAATTCAGAGTAGAAAATGAAAAAACACAAAAACAAGGAGTCGTCATTTTTAATATTGATACAACCACACAATCTGTATTCAAACACACACACACCGATTCAAACACACTCACCATCACCACCACCACCGTCACCGTCACACCACCATCGGTCAAAAAACACATAATCCGATCAGAAAACACACATACTCCGATCGAAAACACATACTCCGATCAACAAACCCTAAAAAGCTATCTATATCAAATAAAAATCAGATTAAAAAATCGTGGATGCACTAATTTGATTTCGATCTTTAGCAAAATGACAATTGAAGTTTAGGAATCGTAAGTGAACCAAATCCGATCATCAGAAATAAAACAACAACAAGTGTTTACAGGTTTTTTAATTTTTATATTATTTTAGTGCATCTTTGTGTAAATTACAAAATATTGTTTTATTGTTGAATGAAATGACAAATTAAGGCATATGTATGATAAAGTTACTATTTAGTGCATCTTTCTTAATAATATGTTACAACAATCGTTAGCGCATATGTTAGTATGATTAGGGCTTCACGCGACTTGTTACAACATTTGTACATATTAGTGCATCTGTTATAAGTTTAATGCATCTGTTATAAGTTTAATGCATCTGTTTGGACATATTAGTGCATCTATTTGCATGCCTTTGATTCAGTAGAGTGTACCATCTAGTCATGCTATATTGCTATGTAATTAAATCAAGAATTGTTGATTCCTACCTGAGTAGTTGTGTGCAAAATTTGGTTCACTTGCTTATTTCATTTTTGTTTGTTCTTGTGTAGTTTTAGGAGTGGGATTCACCTCCAGTAATTGGTTACTGAGTTGGTTTCACCACTGAGTTTTTGAGGTTAGATTGTTGTTTGGAGATGTTAGTGGATGATGATGATGATGCTTAAAATTATATATATACGCTTGTGTTTAATTTTATGCTTAAAATTCATGGATGATGATGCATGTGGTGATTTTGAGGTTAGATTGTTGTTTGGAGATGTTAGTGGACAGAGTTTCTAACATAGCGTTGGGCGGAGTTTCTAAGTGTCACTTTTACTGTAGAAAGTTTGCGTGTCGAGTTTGGATGACTCAAAATTGTTAAATCTGATTTTAGGCTTGAGAATATGATAAAGGTCGCCCCTAGCTTCGAAACGGTAGGTTGCACGTCCCGTAACTCTTAAAAACGAACGTTTGTCGGCCATTTGAAATTTTGGAAAACCACAAAAGTTCCAATCAGCTCTCATTGAATCTTTAGCTTACTGCAGAAACGAAAAATGGTATTTTCGTCATTTTTTGTCGAGATTCGGGTCTCGGCTAAAACTAAAAAGTTGTGTGAAATTTCGTTTTGCATTAAATTGGTTTATAGTTCGAGTCATGAAAATGTCATCTAGCGGGCCGTTTCGGAAGGGTCAGATTTATAAAATATGTTACAAGAGTCAATATCGGCGAAATTCTTTTAATAGTCAACTAGTGTTTTACCAAATGATTATGCATAAAATATATGAACTAAAACGGAAATTCAACTAACAAACTAGTCTCATACTTTCATTCGCGTCTAAATGTCTTAATCTTGATAATGGGTTAAAATGGGTAATTTTGATAAAAGAATATAAAGTCAGTCGATTAGACTTAGAACAAGTATAACGAGAACTAATAAATTAGATGTACACTTTCGGTCGTGTCTAAAGGTCTTGATCTTTTAAAATGAGTATAATGAGTTGGAGTTTGGGTGCGTTGGATGGGTTGATTGTGGTGAATCCGGAATAGGAATTAGGGCAGCAAAACTAAGGATTGGTTTGGCTAAATTGAGGTGTTATTAACTGAGTTTTGACCTAGGAAAGTGTTAGACACCCTCCGTAGCTCCGTTTCGATATAAGAACCGGATTCTAACTCCTAAAAACGAATAAGTTATGCCTATTAGAAGTTTGGAAAAGGGAATCGCCAAATTCTGCACTAAGCATTTTTGTGTAGAATTTTGGGTCGACTTGTACGCTTAGTAACTTCAGTGTACTTTTAGGAGTGGGTTTCACCTCCAGTAATTGGTTACCGAGTTGGTTTCACCACTGAGTTTTGAACTTCAGTGAGGCGTTCTGTCGACGTTCCAAAATAATTAGTATAGTGTCAAAATTGAAACTAATGCTTAGTTATAGGGTGAATTCAATACTACATAACCTGTTTGAAGTTGATCTAAATGGCTAATGTCTGAACTTGTTGCAGTGACCAATTAATGCATCTGTTTGTATAATTAGTGCATCAAAGAGAAGATACAGTGTGGTTCTTGCATTTGATTTATTGATCACCCTTTTTATATGAAAATCAGAGGTTAAATTAGTAGCTAGAAACAATTGTTTAAATGAGAATTAGTGCATAAGCAAACGGGTTGAAAAGTGCAATAGTAGCTTAAATGAGAATTAGGGCATCTATGCGTATGATTAGTGCATCGAAAAGGTAGATATTAGTGCATAAATATTAGTGCATCCATTTGCGTATTTAGAACATCTGTTTAAGAAGTACTACTGTAACTCTAATTGGAATAGAATTTAGTGCTACTGGACATATTGATAAAAACCATGCGGAAGTTCAACAACTCTCGCTAATAAATCACTACACTAAGTCAACTCTAAATTGGTGTGTTTGGGATTGCGTCTGCAAATTGGCGTCCAAAAAAACATGTCTCAACCATCCTTTTCAAAATTGCGCTTTCTTTCGAAGAAACACAAATAATTACTTTTTCATGTGGTTTGCCAACTATTGTTCATATGCTACTTGCGTTTTGCCTACCTGACAAACAGACAATTTGCCTCAAAATGCAATCCTAAACACTATCATACACTTTTTGCAAAAAAACTNGGTTTCACCACTGAGTTTTGAACTTCAGTGAGGCGTTCTGTCGACGTTCCAAAATAATTAGTATAGTGTCAAAATTGAAACTAATGCTTAGTTATAGGGTGAATTCAATACTACATAACCTGTTTGAAGTTGATCTAAATGGCTAATGTCTGAACTTGTTGCAGTGACCAATTAATGCATCTGTTTGTATAATTAGTGCATCAAAGAGAAGATACAATGTGGTTCTTACATTTGATTTATTGATCACCCTTTTTATATGAAAATCAGAGGTTAAATTAGTAGCTAGAAACAAAAGAGTTCCTAATTTTTTTTAATACAATACAGAACAGACTCGGTTGTTCCTTTTATATTTTATCAATGTAAACAATTGAGTATATATTGGGTATCTTTCAATCTATGTAACCTGTTTATAGTTATCTAGCTTCTTAAATATCAGCTAAATATGTTTCAGTTAGAGATCTGATATTAAACTTCTATTCAAACAATTGTTTAACCTGATATTAAACTTCTATTTGTAGGTTGTAAGTAACGGTCCAGAAGCTCTTATATGCTATCATAGTTTTAGTACAGTCTGAAACCAATAATATACTTATTACATAATTACACATCATGTTTAGTAGGAGTACAATCGTTGGGGTGTCTGGGAACTTCTGAAGGACTACCCAGATTTTTCGAAACAATCCAACAACTAGTTATTACAACTCTAAACAATACAAATATATCCAGATGCTTGCTTCTACAGTTTTCGTAATGCATCAAATAATGCTTGTATTTATCCAGTGACAACTCAAAGGACCAGTACCGTAAGCTTCTGAGTGAAACATTAGGGATCATTTCTAGCATGAAGCATCTATATACATCTGATGAAATGGGAAGAGTAATTTTGCAGCTTCAAACTCTTTCCATCTCAGATTCTGGATTGTCGAAGTGCAAACCAAATTTAGTTGCTTTTGTGGCGGGACTTGGTCACATCCAGTTTGAAGAAACTGATAATAATAATTCAAAGGTTTCAGCTAAACACAAGTAGGGCATCCATTTGTATGTTTGGTGTATCCGTTTGTATGTGTAGTGCATCTCTGGTCATATTAGGGCATCTATTTGTATGTTTAGTGCATCTTTGGTCATAGTAGGGCATCCATATTTATGTTTAGTGCATCGTTGGATATACTTGGTTACCCTGGTAAAATATAGTAACACCAAAACAAAAAGCGTTAAACAAGTTGCTAAAGTCACTAGAGATCGATGAATGTAAATATCTAGTACTTGATCGTCACGTGCTGTTGTTTGTTTTGTGAAAGTGGTTTTTCGACAGTTATTTGGTTTAAAGTCAACTGGCTCGGCAACACGCACGCCATAATCTTCATCAGTGTGGCACAACCCTTGGATCACTTTCGAGATTGGTATGTTTAGTTCTCAACACCATTAAAAATTTAATTAGGTATTTTGGTTTAAAAAACTTTCTTTGCAGGTCCAGTCACTCCCTTTATTGGTGTTGCTTTTCTCGTATCTTGCCTATTATTATTTATATGCTCTCTTTTTCTTATACGTGGGTTCGTGAATATCACTGGGATGTATGTATCAAATACCTGTTCACTTAAGATTGTGGGGTGTAAAACCCACATTTTCATATCATGATTAAATGACTAAAATACCCTCCAATTTGAAAATTTGAAGAATTAAGTACGTTTACCAAACAAGCCCTAAATCAAAAACGATTATTGTGCGATCACAAATATGTGCATGTAACTTCAAGTAAATAATATTTGAGCTGCTACAACATCATATAAACTCAAGAATGTGAAATTTGGATTAAAACATAAGTGTTGCATGTTACGTGACCTAAAAGGGTCCAAAAACGTTAAAACTTGTACACAACCTTAGAAATAAATATATATTACTATCCTAAGTTATTTTGTTTAATAAAATTGAAAACCTTGACCTCTTTTCCCCCCTTAGCCGTGATTTTTGAAGATGGTATCAAATCCCATGATTTTTGCCCATTTACCAAATTTAAATGCAACAATTTCCCTTAATTTCAATTAACCTAAAAATAAAACCCATTCCCTTCTCCCTGGAAATTTTTGTACGCCTCCTCCATCACCCCTACACACCTTGCACACCAAAAATCTTGCTCTTGATCCTTGGAAATAAATCGTACGTGTTCGTGAGAAGATTTGGTGCACATTGGAGATTGTTTGGAAGCTTTTGGAGGCTTGGTTTTGGCTCTTCTTTCCCATTCGACCCATTAATCACCCATAGAAGGGTTTGGTATTTTCTATTTTGATTATTGTTTATCTCCTTAAATTCCCTTCATTACGAATATCATTATACGCAAGAATCAAAAAGATACGAATTGATATACATGAACATATGATAATCGACCCATAATTATTTTATGAAGAAAATTGATGAACTTTGATGATATGATGATTAGAACATATTTGTGGTAATATTTGTAACACCTAGATGTGATTTGTTAGAATCAAAACGGATTTGGTTTGTCTTTAAATTTAAGGCCGCCACTTATTAAATAACCAAGGATGATTTTTGTGTTAATTTGATGAATATTATGCGTTATGGATGCTTGGTTTCATGTGTGGATTGATTTGGTATAACATGTAACTAGTTTGGTTAATTAAATTGATACGAAATTGAATATGGATGTATGTATGTCGACTTGTATGTGATGATATGAATTCTTATTTGTTTTTTATGGTTGATGATGATAACATGTTTATGATGATGATTGATGATGATTAGGGTTTGTTTTGAGTTGTTTGATTTGGGACAGAATTGATGGTCGAACTTGTAATTGTTATGGGTCGAGTTTGGTAAAGGTTAAATTCATGATTTTTGTTTGTAAACTCAGCGTAATGTCATAGTAAAGTTTTCCAATTTTTTTGGAGTGATTTAAAGTTGATTTGGTCGTATTTTTGAATTTTGTGCGATGATATGTCAAAACTGCGTTTGCAGAAATTAAGTTCAGTCGTGGTTTTTGATTTTTCACTTTCAAACCATAAGGAGTTAGGAGCTCTCCTTTTACTGGGGTAATATATGGGTTATGTGTGACTTCATGGAATTTTTGTAGAATTTTCTGAAGGGTGTAAGTTAGGTGGTTAATTAGAAACTTTTGAGGTGTTTCTGCAGATCCGAATCTGGGTATGTTATCATAAAACGATTTTTGAAAAGGAGTAACACTAAATAATAAAATCTTCAAAAATTCAAGTAGAGTCCTAAGATGTGTATGCTTATGTAATATTTTTGGTGAATTTTATTTTGGAATTCTGGTATTCTTTGTAAATTCGTTTAATGGGCTAAAAATTATTATAAAAACCAGTCAATCAAAAGGTGTATGTAACATATGCGTTTTATGTGCTAATTGGAGTGTTTGGTGTCATCTTTATGTCTTTGGTGTCTTCTTGTATTATTGGTGTATTCTTTATGTCTTTGGATTCATATGCTAGCAAACTTAATCTAATTGTTAACCTCAAGCCGTGAAGACCTAACTAATGTTTATGAAACCCTAAAACATATTATGTGAACATAAGAAACCCTAATTTCACAAAATCTCTATAAAATGAAGTCCTTAATACATGAGGCTATGGAACTTGATAATATGATAAAACTAATTTATAAGAATATATTAACATGTGGAAACTTGCTAATTTTGGAAATCTACTAATTATGGAAACCTACTATTTTGGGAAGTACTATTTATGGAAACCTTCTAAATTTGGAAACTTACTAAGAATAGAAAGTCTTCTAAAACGCTTAAACTACTTAAAGTGGAAAGTTACTTGGTATGGAAAGTTACCTAAAATAGAAAGCTGCTAAATATGGGAAGTTACTAAAAATGGAAAGGTAACAAAAAGAGGTAACTTATACAAATTGAACTCGTCATAATTCGTATGCGCTTTCTTCTAGGTCCGGTGAAGCGGGAGTGGTCCTCTCCTTTTGTTTGATCTTGGTTTTGTTTGATTCGGCGAAGGTACAGATATTCCGTACTCTTTCAGTAAGAGTACACACTTTCTCTCTCTTAACTTTGTCTTTGAGTTGTTATCTTATTGTGATTCCGTTTGGTCTTGGTTATGATCCTTCGTACTTGGCCCTATGATTGATGTGTTCCACCGGTATTGTGATTCAATTGTTATTCGTTTGGACTCTTATGGTATGGTGTTGACATGACCCGTTCGGTAACCTTTCGTGACCTCAACCTTTGAACCCTTGGGGGACTTTGAATGTTCTTTGGGATATTATAACGGGAGGTGAAATCTCTTTTCTTAAAATTATGACATGGAAATATTAAAGTAGAAATTATTTTATAACGACACTTTTAATGTGAATTAAGACTAATCTTATATGGGATTTTATAAATTCATGAAGACCACTTTTAAAGAATATCTTGTGAAAACCGTTATTAAAGAATCACCTTTATAAATGTCATCTTTTGGAAGATCTTTCCTAAATGAACTTTTGTTATAAACTTTTAAATGGGATTGTACTACTAACCTTCTTAAACAAGTGATGGGAACCTACTAAATTGATCTTTTGTTTTAAACTCTCATTATGACCCTTTTGATCATGAACTATGGGACTTTGGAACTTGGAATAATGAACCCTGTGGATTGGAACCTTGGCTTTGACCTCTCCATTTTGACCCGTTGATATTACATCTTTGATTGATCCTTTGATATTGAACCTTTGATATTGAACCTTTGATACTGAACCTTTGGTATTGAACCTTTGACATTGAACCTTTGATCATGACTTGTCACTTATACTTGATATTGAACCTTGACTACATGACCCTTCAGTATTTACCCAGGTATTACTTCTTGTGGAGTAGCCACAACCATATCATTGATGCACCAATGTTATGTACTCTAGTGTGGTTGGAGAGATGTACCACACCGTCCCTGATATTGTTATCGACTACTGCTATGATTGTTATTGGCCTGCAGGGGCGTATGGATGCATCCTAGATTTGATTGATTGATTGATTGATTGATTGTGATATTGACTACATTGATTATTGTTACATTGATTAGTGACTGAGTGTGCGTGCATTGCAACCCCTCACATATTGGGAGCTAGCTACTCCATATTGGGCTACTATTGTATTGTATTGATTGATTATTGGGCCTGGGAAAATACTGAATTCCACATACATTACATCTTACATCATACACTTAACCTTTATACTTAAACTATGGCAACCCTTGATTATCCATTGACATCATATGTAAACTATCTTCGCTTATCATATCTCTTTTATATAGCTTTGTTATTGTTTGATATCTGTTCACTGAGCTTTGTAAGCTCAGCCGCATTTCTTTTCCTGCGGCAGGTTTAGTAGGAAGCTGGGTATTGGATTGAAGAGTTTGTTTGCTTTTGGGCTTAGAAGACTTCACCCTGTTAGATACTTGTTGGACTTAGAGATGTTTAGAAGCTATTATGTTTGGGCTTAGTATCTTATGTTTTTGGCTTAGTTTGTTGTTGCCCCTTTTTGTATCTTGTACCTTGTTTGGATTTTTTTTCCTTTATAACCTTTGTAGACTTTGTATTGGTATTGTATCTCCGTTTCACTTGTGTTCTGATTTGATTCCATAATGTTACACTTTAGCCCTTCTCGGGTTGGGGTGTTACAATTATGGTATCAGAGACAGGTTTGGATCGGCGGATGCGACATCCGTAGAGCTTAGGCTATGACCTGTGATTTTTGGACCATTAAGCTTCCACTGTAGGAACATAGGAAACCGCCTTGAGAACTTGCTTTAGGGATCCCCTATATGAACTTAAGTTTTGACCAGTAAGGAATGGGTAGACTTTAAGATTTTGCTTATGTATCTTTGCTTCCGCATTACTCTGATTCGTGCCTTACGTTTAGCTATGCCTTTTTGGAATCATCCTTTTGGAGTTAGAGATTCTGCACCACTTAAGTTTACCACTAGTAAGTTTGAAGGCATTTAATATTGCATGGAAATGCATAACCCATTTTGATTTTATCTTCGATCCCTAATCTAATTGTTAAGCCTTTTGACATCTCATTGGGCATCCTGAGAATCTACATAGCGATGACATGTTGGATGCTCTCTATGTTCGTATCTTGATTTTGGTAAATCCTCTGTAAGCTTCCTGACGTTATTTGATTTTGATTTACTCATCTTTTCCATCTTTGAGAAGTCGGGTGATGTTTAACCACGAATATGAGAATATCTCTTTCCCTAGGGAACGATAAAATCTGCTGTGTTAATCTGCCTTTCTTTGGAAAGTGAATTTCGATTTGATCCTAATATGAGATTTGGTTGCTTAGGCATTCGAGATGCTGACGATTGTTCTGTTATGCCTCACCTTTGATGTTTTGAACTATTTGAAAATCCTCTACCATGATTTCCTATCATTGAACTTTTGCTATCATTATTTTCTCTAGAGACTCATACGTTACTTTCGCGGTTATGAAGTTCTCTTGCATCTATTGTGTTCACCGAGGATTGAACATTATTGTGTGAATTATTTTTGGCACCCTGAAATTTCGGATATGATCCTTGTTGAACCACCAAGTTTTCCATCGGAGGATGGAACTGGATAGAACCTAAAGATGACAGACAACGGTAGCTGCCCTAGAGAGTTGATGACATACCTCGCAAGACGGAAGAGTGAACGAGCAGAACGCAGGAACCTGGTCAAGATGGCGAACTTGGAGCTGATGAAGAACATACAGTCTCCCTTCCCTATTCATCTTAGTTGTACTAAGATGAATTGAGAGTGGAAGCGTGACGATGAGGAGATTGAAGATCGTACCAGAGATTTACATTACTCACTCACGTTCCAAGAAAAACTACAGAAGGCTTGAGGGAATCAAACTCAAGTTAATGATTCCGTTGCCCTCTTAGATTGGAAGACGGACGAAGACTGAATTATTCGGACATAAGAAGATTTCGAGGGGACAAATTCTTAAAGATCTTTAGAATGGAAGAATTGATGCCTTGACGACATATTTTCTTCTGATGATGATTGATTGACATTGTTACGTCTTTTCGAGCTTCATTGTTTTGTCGACATCGTTTGTTATTGATCTTGAATAGGACTAACCTAGGAGTTGGTTGGACTGTTAGGTGGATTTGTAGATTTTTTCACTGATTGAGATAAAGTATGACCATCATGAGGGCATAATTATATGATGCTAGTATTATGACGCCTGGCCAACGTGATAATACTTACATCATATAATGTGCACTTGTTGTGTTCATAGGATATCTTGAGAAATGCCTTAGTGGAGACCTAGATTTCTGTGTTTGTTTGCGACGATCTGCGAATAGTGAGACTTTAGGATTCTTTCGATCTGTACGTTTGATCTGCCTTATCGCCGTACGTTTTGATACGTTTGAATTCTCGACACGTGATTGTTTGACTTCTATGTTTTGATAAGGATCCTAAGTTCTGTTGTAGAGCTTTTTGCCAATTGATGTTATCGATCGACCGATTTTCTGCCTATACGGATTTGATCTGTTACTATGAAAAACTACATCTATATTTTGCTATGAATATGAAGTTTTGGATTCTGAGAATCAAGATCTGTCGGTTTACGAAAATACCTTTGGAAGGTTGTATTGAAGACGAAACTGTTTGAAATCTGAAGAGTTAAACTTATATATGTCATCTTCGTGATGCTATCATTCGATACATTCTCATCTGATCAGCTCTATTCTTTGCTGTGAATGGAATACCACCTAATCATACATCTTCCTTTGAATATCTTTTAAGGAGATACGATTGTCATCTGTTGTGTTCGGTATGTAATTCTTTTGATGTGAATTTTGTGTGATGTGCCTTCCCTGGGTGACCCGAAACCAACTTTGAATTGTTAAGATCAAGTATTGGGAAACAAGATCATTCTATTGCTGAAATTCGTAAAGTCGGAATTTGTGCGAGTTAAACTACACCTCCTTATGTGCACAGTCTGGTGCACTTTCGTTTTGTTTCGCCACCTTACATTTACATTTTCGCGGATGAAAATTCTTTTGGGGGGGAGATAGTTGTAAAACCTACATTTTCATATCATGATTAAATGATTAAAATACCCTCCAATTTGAAATTTTGAAGAATTAAGTACGTTTACCAAATAAGCCCTAAATCAAAAACGATTATTGTGCGATCACAAATATGTGCATGTAACTTCAAGTAAATAATATTTGAGCTACTACAACATCATATAAACTCAAGAATGTGAAATTTGGATTAAAACATAAGTGTTGCATGTTACGTGACCTAAAAGGGTCCAAAAACGTTAAAACTTGTACACAACCTTAGAAATAAATATATATTACTATCCTAAGTTATTTTGTTTAATAAAATTGAAAACCTTGACCTCTTTTCCCCCCTTAGCCGTGATTTTTGAAGATGGTATCAAATCCCATGATTTTTGCCCATTTACCAAATTTAAATGCAACAATTTCCCTTAATTTCAATTAAACTAAAAATAAAACCCATTCCCTTCTCCCTGGAAATTTTTGTACGCCTCCTCCATCACCCCTACACACCTTGCACACCAAAAATCTTGCTCTTGATCCTTGGAAATAAATCGTACGTGTTCGTGAGAAGATTTGGTGCACATTGGAGATTGTTTGGAAGCTTTTGGAGGCTTGGTTTTGGCTCTTCTTTCCCATTCGACCCATAAATCACCCATAGAAGGGTTTGGTATTTTCTATTTTGATTATTGTTTATCTCCTTAAATTCCCTTCATTACGAATATCATTATATGCAAGAGTCAAAAAATACGAATTGATATACATGAACATATGATAATCGACCCATAATTATTTTATGAAGAAAATTGATGAACTTTGATGATATGTTGATTAGAACATATTTGTGGTAATATTTGTAACACCTAGATGTGATTTGTTAGAATCAAAACGGATTTGGTTTGTCTTTAAATTTATGGCCGCCACTTATTAAATAACCAAGGATGATTTGTGTGTTAATTTGATGAATATTATGCGTTATGGATGCTTGGTTTCATGTGTGGATCGATTTGGTATAACATGTAACTAGTTTGGTTAATTAAATTGATACGAAATTGAATATGGATGTATGTATGTCGACTTGTATGTGATGATATGAATTCTTATTTGTTTTTTATGGTTGATGATGATAACATGTTTATGATGATGATTGATGATGATTAGCATGATGATTAGGGTTTGTTTTGAGTTATTTGTTTAAACCTTCTAAATAAGGAAACTTACTAAGAATAGAAAGTCTTCTAAAACGCTTAAACTACTTAAAGTGGAAAGTTACTAAGTATGGAAAGTTACCAAAAATAGAAAGCTGATAAATATGGGAAGTTACTAAAAATGGAAAGGTAACAAAAAGAGGTAACTTATACAAATTGAACTCGTCATAATTCGTATGCGCTTTCTTCTAGGTCCGGTGAAGCGGGAGTGGTCCTCTCCTTTAGTTTGATCTTGGTTTTGTTTGATTCGGCGAAGGTACAGATATTCCGTACTCTTTCAGTAAGAGTACACACTTTCTCTCTCTTAACTTTGTCTTTGAGTTGTTATCGTATTGTGATTCCGTTTGGTCTTGGTTATGATCCTTCGTACTTGGCCCTATGATTGATGTGTTCCACCGGTATTGTGATCCAATTGTTATTTGTTTGGACTCTTGTGGTATGGTGTTGACATGACCCGTTCGGTAACCTTTCGTGACCTCAACCTTTGAACCCTTGGGGGACTTTGAATTTTCTTTGGGATATTATAATGGGAGGTGAAATCTCTTTTCTTAAAATTATGACATGGAAATATTAAAGGAGAAATTATTTTATAACGACACTTTTAATGTGAATTAAGACTAATCTTATATGGGATTTTATAAATTCATGAAGACCACTTTTAAAGAATATCTTGTGAAAACCGTTATTAAAGAATCACCTTTATAAATGTCATCTTTTGGAAGATCTTTCCTAAATGAACTTTTGTTATAAACTTTTAAATGGGATTGTACTACTAACCTTCTTAAACAAGTGATGGGAACCTACTAAATTGATCTTTTATTTTAAACTCTCATTATGACCCTTTTGATCATGAACTATGGGACTTTGGAACTTGGAATAATGAACCTTGTGGATTGGAACCTTGGCTTTGACCTCTCCATTTTGACCTGTTGATATTACATCTTTGATTGATCCTTTGATATTGAACCTTTGATATTGAACCTTTGATACTGAACCTTTGGTATTGAACCTTTGACATTGAACCTTTGATCATGACTTGTCACTTATACTTGATATTGAACCTTGACTACATGACCCTTCAGTATTTACCCAGGTATTACTTGTTGAGGAGTAGCCACAACCATAGCATTGATGCACCAATGTTATGTACTCTAGTGTGGTTGGAGAGATGTACCACACCGTCCCTGATATTGTTATCGACTACTGCTATGATTGTTATTGGCCTGCAGGGGCGTATGGATGCATCCTAGATTTAATTGATTGATTGATTGATTGATTGATTGTGATATTGACTACATTGATTATTGTTACATTGATTGGTGACTGAGTGTGCGTGCATTGCAACCCCTCACATATTGGGAGCTAGCTACTCCATATTGGGCTACTATTGTATTGTATTGATTGATTGATTGGGCCTGGGAAAATACTGAATTCCACATACATTACATCTTACATCATACACTTAACCTTTATACTTAAACTATGGCAACCCTTGATTATCCATTGACACCATATGTAAACTATCTTCGCTTATCATATCTCTTTTATATTGCTTTGTTATTGTTTGATATCTGTTCACTGAGCTTTGTAAGCTCAGCCGCATTTCTTTTCCTGCGGCAGGTTTAGTAGGAAGTTGGGTATTGGATTGAAGAGTTTGTTTGCTTTTGGGCTTAGAAGACTTCACCCTGTTAGATACTTGTTGGACTTAGAGATGTTTAGAAGCTGTTGTGTTTGGGCTTAGTATCTTATGTTTTGGGCTTAGTTTGTTGTTGCCCCTTTTTGTATCTTGTACCTTGTTTGGATTTTTTTCCTTTATATCCTTTTTAGACTTTGTATTGGTATTGTATCTCCGTTTCACTTGTGTTCTGATTTGACTCCATAATGTTACACTTTAGCCCTTCTCGGGTTGGGGTGTTACATGGGGTTTATGGATTCACATCACAAACTGATGTGGATGTACGCATTTGTTGCTTTAACAGGTTAAATAACAGGAGAATACCATATTTACAAAACCGCCGAACCTTTGAGCTCGCGCCGTCACTCCACCGCCGGCCACCACACACACACTTCTTCTTCTTCTTCTTCTTCTTCTTCTTCTTCACACACACACACACACACATACACACACACACACACACACACACACACACACACACATACACCAGCGGCCACAACTCACACTTCTCTCTTACCATCAACAAACCCTAGCCGCCGAACCTTTGAGCTCGCGCCGTCACTCCACTGCCGGCCACTACACCTCACCGCCACCACCAAGCGACTCCCCAATCTCTCCTCTCTCCGATCTACTACCACACGCGCCCAACAACACACATCTCACTCATTTCTACATCCAAACGCGCCACCTTATTCACCTTATCACCACCGTACCTTTTGTACCACGAAGAGGAATAGGTAAGGACCGAGTCACGTGTGTTGTGACTCAGTATTATTGTGACTTGTGACACCGAGTCACGAGTTGACTCGTTTTTGGTTCGGGTTAGACTAGAAAACAAGGGAAAACATGATTTATAAATAAAAACGTGACTAAAATATAGTTTGGTATCCATTTTGTGTTGTGTCGTGTGTGTCGACTCACGGTATGGTTGTGTTTTGATTATTCTTGATGTTCTTGATGATTTTACTCTTGTTGATTGTTTGTTTAATCATGTTGTACTCGGATGGATTTGTTGATGCCAAACCGAGACTAGGACTTGAGTTGGATAGATTTGGATTGGTGTTTGGTTGTGGTAACTTGTCGGTGTTGTCGAGGGATTGAGACCCATGAGGCCCGTTTGGTTCGAGTTTAGGTGACGAGGAATGTTAGGCCGAGACCCTTATGGTCTCGGCAACACTTGTTGTTGATTGTTATTGATATTGTTGTTGTTTTGGTGCCGAGAGAGGGTAAGGCCAAGACCCTTATGGTCTCGGCAATAGTATTATTGATGTTGTTGGCGAAGAGGACTAGGCCGAGGCCCTTATCGTCTCGGCAAGGGTGTTGAATTTTGGTCATTCTTGTTGTTGATGCGAGTTGTTGACGGGGAGTAGAAGTCGAGACTCCTAAAGTCTTCGCACTTATGTTGGTTTTTGTGGATTGGTTGGTTGATGTGGAACATTAGTTATCGAGCCGTAAGACTTAGGGCCAATAACCACGTGATGCTTGATTCATATATACTAAACTTATGAGCTTTGTGCCTAGTCGGTGTCACTTTGACTTTTTAGTCATAGTTG
The DNA here is from genome assembly GCA_014162995.1 of Artemisia annua. Classification (NCBI taxonomy): domain Eukaryota; kingdom Viridiplantae; phylum Streptophyta; class Magnoliopsida; order Asterales; family Asteraceae; genus Artemisia; species Artemisia annua. The sequence goes on along the minus strand of LBNU01017027.1, from coordinate 7,424 downwards.
ACTCCGACAATGTCGTAACATGGATATTGGATTGATTTTGACTACTGAACTTGAATTGATATAATAAGTCGAGAAGTAATGACTCGGACTTGTGACTCGAAACAAATGGTAACTCAAATTTGAACACAACGATAACTTGAAACATATAGATATATATTTAAAGAGTTGAAAACTAAAAATAATAGTAAGGTTTTCATATAGAGAAAAATAAATAACAACAAGTAAACTTACTTGTTAGTTTTTTTCATCGTAAACAACATCAAAGATTTAAAAGGGAACTTGTAATAAATGAGTTACTAAATTTTTCGAGAGCACGCAAAACTAGTAGTGCCATAAATGATAACTAAATAATCATTATGTTATTTATTACAAGTCACGGATACTTGACATTAATATATCTAACTTACATAGTTAACAAACTTATTCGGTTGACGAATCTAATAAGAACTCGTTAAGTATGTTGGGAGGATCTAATAATGGATAACATATCCTATGACTCTTTAGGTTGTGATTTAGTTTTTGGAATGATAAGTGAGACAAATATATTGTTAAGATTATCGAGTTGACGAATTCGATAAGTTTCGACAATCTATTTAGATAACTTATTAGACTACAAAACTTGTCATGTATATTGTTGTGATATTACCTGGTTAAGATCTTAGATGCGTGAGTTCACATGAATCTTGATTGAGTTGACACAACACACACACAAGGATACCAAACACTAAAACAGATATGAGAAAGAGATTTTGGAAATGAAAGGAATACAATCAGGATTAGGAAATATTGTTTGGAGATATATTCTAAGTCAAGTCTATATTATTAGGTAGTGCCGAGTTAGTAGTTGCCGTCACTTGATAGCTGAGATTCTGTTTGCTTTTGTTGATTCTTGTGCTTTTGTTGGACAGAGGTGAGTTTCATAGCCCCACTATTATTCATAAACTTGTTTATAACTTGGGGTAGGAATACATGCTCAACTGTTTTATATGGACCTTTTACTACTGTTTTTGATTGCTATTGACTCGTTAACTGGCTAAGGACTGGTATGCTAGATCTGTCTTAGACCAGGATAGTAATATTTTGAATTGCTATAGCTTGGTGCCTGGCTAAGGTCAGATATTACTAGGGGCCCTACTTGTCACGTCAGTATAATATTTTATACTAATGCACGATCAGTGAGGATCATCTTGTTTGATGATTGGATGTTTGATGTTATGTGAGATCTCGTGAATTATGTGAGTTATATCTGTCTTAGTCCAGTATAGCAATCTATCTACTGATGGTCCATCTTTATTAATGTTTGCTTAAACCTATGAACTCACCAACGTTAGCTGACTTTTAGCATGTATTCTCAGGTAACTGATAGTGCTTGTGATTGATGACTTGTGTTTAGAGGCTTGGCAAGAGGCATGGCTTGAGGATTGGCTTTCACTCTGATATTTCTTTATGAGGACCTATTTTATTTTCCTTTTGGGCTTATCTAGACTTATGGGATAAATGTAAACCTTATATTTGAATTTGAAATGTTTTACTTATGGATTATGCTATCTTGTTTCCTATGCTTGTGTGATGCATACAGTTTCCCGTAATGCCCCGAAAACTTGATTAAGTCTTCCGCTGTACCAAATTTTGGGGGTGTTACAATAAATACTTATATACAAAGTTTGTGCGTAGCACGGGTTCGGAATGCCTCGTATTTATAATAAAGACATATATTGATGAATAAGCATTCATAACCCTAACTAATAGTCCAAAGCCCATAATTAGGCATGGGTTAACTAACAGTCATCTAATTGTTACTTCCTTCGTTTTGATTTATTTGTTCATTTTTGACTTTTTGAAGTATTTCTTTTTTAACTTTGACATTTATTATTTTCTTTTGTGTTATATAATATTTGATGCAAAATATATGAATAGATTGAGTTTTAAAGGTATTTTTATTGCTAAAATTTTAATCAAGTAATATATAGCACAAACAAAAATATTTAAAGTAAAAGTTAAAAAGCAAAACTTTAAATAATCAAAACTGGAAAAATAAATTGAGACAGAAAAGAGTAATATTTTACATATATTTAATGCATTATTAAAGTGTCTCAATAAATAATCAATGTAGACAAATCAATTATCTTTTATAATAGGTCATAAGATTTATTCACGTTTTTCATAATTAAAGTTGCACTCAATTAATAATACTTAAAAGTTAAATAAATGTTTTAGAAAACGATTTCCTAATAGACATGACCAAGCTATCAGATCCGGTTCAACCAGTAATTGGCGATTCAACCGGGTATTTTGCTCAAAACGAAGTCAACTCAAGTTTTGAAACATTGCTTAAAACCTATTATATCCATATAGTTAAACTTTCTACCTTTTACATTTCTTCCGTTCTAAGTCTGCCGTCTTAAACTCATATAGGCTTAAGGCATTGAACATTGCTAAAATTGATATTGCACGTGGGTAAGGATCCAGTGAGAAGAAAACTTAAAATGAGAAGAATGAGAAATAACTATAACTATATATTTGGGATGCATCGACTTGAATTAGATGCATCTCTATTCATTTAGATGCATTTCACTTAGTTTCGAAAGTGATTTTGAAGTGAAAACGATGTAAAGTAGTACTAGCAACAAATTTGACTCGCAGAGGGCGAAAAATACATAGGATTCTTCTAACTTGATGAAATGCATCTAATACATGCATATGCATCTAATTTTTAGCAAGGAAATATATTAGGGTGCATCTAAAAGATTAGGGATGCATCTAATTCAAGTCGACGCATATCTAATTTGTATTTATAGTTATTTCTCATCCTTCTCATTTTAAGTTTTCTTCTCATTTGATCCTAAGTCTATTGCACGTAGTGAACTTTGAAATTTACATTTAATGTATTAAACTTAGGCTAGGCACAATAATATGGGTCAATCCCCCTTATTTTCTATGCCACGTCAGCTTTCTCTCTCCAGCGATCTGCAGGCGATTCAGTGCCACAGTAAGGGTGACCAAGTTCAATTTTATTTATTTTTTTTATTTAAAAACATTTTTAACACAAACTAAAATTTCATTCATAATTAAAACGTTACATATTAATTCAACTAAAATAAAAACATTACAACACTTATTAAAACATAACAACATAAAAACTAATCTTCTAGGTTGTATTGTTCCTTGATCGCGTCTTTGAGTTCTTGCATTTTTTGTCGTTGAAATGCGGGTAAAGATGGGTCGATTGGTTTGAAATAGAAGATGAGGTCTTTTTGATATTTTTTTTGTCGCTCAAATTCAAGCCTTTCTTCTTCCATTGCCAATCTTCTGTCTTCTTGCTCCGCTTTCTTTTGCTGCAGCGCCAACTTCTTATCCCTTTGTGCCAGCTCTTTTTCCTTCAATTTGTAGTATCCGTCTGCAAGCTCCTGCTTCTTACCCAATGCCTTTGACGTAATGGTTTGCCATTTTTCGGCTACCCCATCCCAACTAAACCCCGACGATTTCTTCTTAGTAGCCTTATTTTTCTTAGCTGCATCACGCCCAACCGGTCGCTCATTTCGAGGCTCTTCATTATCAGGCACATCCGAGCCCGTTTCAGAAGTACTTGGTTTTTTTCGAGCATCATTTTGGTTTAAAAAAACCGGCATCTCATTTTTCTTCCATATCTCATGGTCCCTCAAAATCTGCCAACAATTATCCAAATGAAACGTATGGTGCATCATTATTTCATATTCGTCACACGCTCTTTGGTAAATAGTGAGATCATTCTCACCA
>LBNU01017026.1:33160-55665 GCA_014162995.1 Artemisia annua | reverse complement strand
GGCAATTTTGCAGACTTCTTAGACTTCTCAGGCACTTCTATCTTCTTGAGATTGGAAATTGCTGTACTGAGAGCAGTGTTCAAAGCTTTTGGAAGCTCCTTGGAGAGGTCATAGGATTCATCACTGTCATTATCTGAAGAAGACCCTGAATAAAATTCCAGTGATGGTGCCTTAGTGGAAGGACCTTCTTTAGGCTACACAAACTCTACTTTCCTAGCACTTGGTGCTGTTTTGGGAAAATAGTCAGCCCATGTTGGACCACTGAATGCAGAAGAATCTTCAGAGACATCCACTTCATCCGTGGATGATGAATCAGATGAGACATAAACAATGTTTGGTAACTTACTCATGATGGAGTTGTTGATGTTTCTGGTTATTTGTGAGGTTTTTAAATAAGTTTGTGATGAAATTCTTTGTTCTTTGAGGGTCTTTTTATAGGCATAAATGGTTTGAATGGTGAAAGTACTGCTCAATGGTCAAAAAGAGAGTACTGCTTGCTGACGTGGCAAATGCTGTCTTTTTCAAACGGTCAAAAAGATATGGTAAATATTTTTTAAATATTATGAACGAGATAAGGGGTATAAAACAACAGTTTTTGAGTTATTTTTGGGATACTATTTTATCAAATCTTACCCATAAATACTTACCCTACTCTATTTTTCTCTTTCTTATATCTTTTTACCATAATCTTCTACATTCACTCGCCGTTTTTACCAATCACCTTTATACAAACATTCTTCAATGGCTCGAAGAACATGTAATCGTCACAATATGGTAGCAAATTTGGACAAGACTGATCTTAATGTTGATTTTCATGACATTATTGATTTTCTTGCTGGGTCATCAATCAATTATGCTGTTTTGGTTAATCCTGATGTGATTGGACCTTGGATTCAAGAATTTTGGGCTACTGCTGATGCTGGTTGTGAAAATTTGGATACATGGTTCATTACTGCTACAGTTGCTGGGCGTAAGATTCGAATCTCAGAGGCACAAATAAGAGCAGACCTTCAGTTTAATGATGAGGAAGGTACTGTATGTTTTGCTAAACAGGTTATTTGGGATACACTTAGGGATCTTGGTTATGAGGGTTCACTTAGAAAACAAACTTTTGAAAAACCCCTCTTTAGTCCTCAATGGAAGTACTTAATTCATGTACTTCTTCATTGCCTAAGCAACAAAACTACTGCTTGGAATGAATTCCCTAAGACTATAGCCTCAGCATTGGTGGGTTTAGCAACTAATCAGCCATTCAACTTCTCTTGGATGATCTTAAATGGGATGCTCAACCACATCAACAAAAAGAAACCATTTTTGATGTATCCTAGATTCATACAAGTCTTTCTGGATAAACAGCTTAAAGGTATTCCTAAGCCACAAGACTTCTTACCTGTTATTATGCTTCAAGACAAGGTGTTTACCTTTATGGCCAACAAGAGTTCAGATTTTTCTGGTCATATTACACCTCTTACTGCATATATGTTGGAAGTAGCACAGACTGTTAGGGATGCTGCTCAGGAAGATTCAGAAGCAGATTCAGAAGATGCCTCTGAACATGAAGACTCTGCTCCTACTCCATCTCAAAGATCTGGAAGGTCTCTTTCTCATGAAGAAGATGTTTTACAGCATTCTTCTCCTTCACCAGTTAAAGCAGTCTCCCAAAAGACTGCTTCCAGAGAAAAGACTGCTTCCAGAGAAAAGACTGCTTCCAGAGAAAAGACTGCCTCTGCAGAAAAGCCTATTTCTCTGCAAGGTACTGCTCTCAGTGACACAGATCATGGTGTTAGTCAACCATTTAATCCCAATGATTATACTTCCACAGATGGGTTTCAAACATCTGGAGGAGATGAGGGAATGATGGCTGGTAATGATACACCTATTGAAGATGAAGTTATGGATAATTATGCTTTGACAAGAGAGTTGAAGAGACTTAAAAAGGCTTATGATAATCAAGCTAACGTTTTAGCCACTCTTCAAAAGAAGTACAAGAATTTGAAGAAATTGGTTAAGTCTATTCTTCAACATCCTTCAAAAGGTCTTCAGAAGGATAAGTCAAAGAAGAGGAAATTAAGAAAACAATCTTCATTCACATTGGGGAGGAATAAAAATAATGTGAATTTGAATGAAGATGTTGTTGATAAAAAGACTGTGGATGAAAAGACTGCTTTTCAAAGTGCTGATGATCAAGATGCTGCTTTGAATATTCCACAGACACCACTTGAAGAACACATTTCTCATCAAGATGCTGACACTCAAGTCAGAAGTGGTGATAAAGAAGTATTGGATTTGGAAGGTACTGGTGTTGATATTATTCAAGATACTGCCCAAGGTACTATGAGGCAATTTCAGATTACACCAAGGACTTTGGACTTTGAAGAAGATGTGGGTCCTTCCAATCCAGTCCAAGAAGAAGATATGATCCAGTCTAATAGTGATGATAATACTATTGCTGAGATCATGCTGAATATGTCAAAACCTAGAGGTATTGCTATTCCTGGAGTTGAACAATCTCAAGATCTGCAACTTTCTCCTAAACCTATTCAGGAGATTGATCCAAAAGATAAAGGAAAAGGAATTCTAGTGGAATCAGAAAAGAAAAAGAAAAAGAAGTCCTTTACCATAGAGCAGATCAGAGCTTATCAAGAAGCTCAAGGTGATATTGCAGCTAAAAAGCTTCAAGCAGAACTTGATGCTGAGTATGAAAAGGAAAGACAAGAAGCTGCTGTTCAAACAAAGTTCAAGAAATCAATGACTAAGGCTCAAGAACGAAATTTCTTTATGGACTACTTGAAAGGAAGAGGATACAAGGGTTTGACAAGGTTGAATCATTCTCAGATGAAGAAATTATATGATGATGTCAGAACAGAATACCAAAGACAAGTAGATGGTATTGTTGGTTATGACACTGAAGAAGGAAGGAAGCTGATGAATGAAAGTAACAAAAGAAAGAGAACAACAATCAAGTCACAGTCATCAAAGAAGTCTAAGCCTACTATAGAGCTAAGAACAAGTACTGTTGATGAACTGAGGAATTATCTAAGACCTATGGATTTTGAACTTCCCAAGAGTGATGTTCAGACAAAATCCAAGATATCTGACTTAGAAGTTGTTGAATCTAAAAAGGATGGTGATTATTTTGTTTTCCACAGAGAAGATGAAAGCTTCAGAGCATTCAATCTGCTGGTAGATATATTGCACCTGGTGGAAAGAGAAGATTTGTATGATTTATATCAACAAATTCAAGCTTACTTTGAAGAAAATCCACTCAAAGGAATTGGTGTAGTATTGCTGGGAGATTTGACTACTATGTGGGATACAGATGAAACTAGCACTGATGACATTTGGAAGAATCAAGAAGAATGGGAAATTCATAGCTGGAGATTCTTTGCAAGTGCTGGTGTTCATGCCTTAGAGCTAGAAGATGGTACAATGATCTACATGTTGGCAGACAAAAGATATCCTCTCATAAGAGATTTGATGCTGAGAATGCTGGATCATGGTATGGAAGTTGAAGAAGAAGATGACATGGCTCTAATGGTGATCAATTTGTTCATCAATTGGACAATTTTGAAGGATGATGATTAAAATACTGGTATGATTTTAATTGTATAAAATATTTTGAATAAAACAAGTACTTTATTCAAAGTACTGCTGATCAAACAGTACTTTTCCAAAGTACTGCTTGCAGCTAAAACCAGTAAAAGTTTTTGAAATAAAAGTTTTTGTCTTGTGCAAAATTTCTTTTTGAAGCACAAATAAATACAGCAACAAATTGTTTTTGAGGAAAACATGGTGTTAGTACTTGTACTACACAACAAATGGTATTCAACTCACCATGTTTCACAGACAAGAAAGAGTTTGATTCATCATGAGGGTACGGCTCTGATGTGACAATCAAATCCGTTTTTAGTTGACAATTTACTAAAAATTGTATGGTTTCAACTCACCATATCTGAAATAAGTGAAGAGTTGACTAGCCCACAAGAAAAATGGCTTGTGGTAAAGGCTGTGGAAAATCCATTTATATGGTAATTAGTTCACCATGGTTAAGATCTAAGAACTAACTAGTCCATAAGCAAACGGCTTTTGGTAAAGACTACTCAAATCCGTTGATAGCTGATGATTTGCTAAAAATCATATGGTTATCAATGTACCATGGTTTACTTAACCTAAACATTGGCTACTCCAGAGTTAATGGCTTTGGTAAAGAGACATCAAAATCCATTAATTTTCAATGATTCACCTCTCATAGGAGTTAACACACCTGGAAGTGATGAGAATAGTATGAAACTGAATATGATTTGATGTATCTAATGTTGCTGAGTAGCTGAGAAGAAGAGTTTAAGTTGCTGTAAAGATAAAAGTTTGTTGCTGATAAAGATTGCAAGTACTTTATGCTGATGATGACAAAACAACGAGTGTATTTTTCAAAGAAGACAATCTTTCTATGAAGATAAAGCTTACACAAAGAAAACTTGAAATCAAACTCCTTCTTCTTGTTTGTAACCTTGGGCAACCAGTCTAGCTTTGTTCTTTATCACATTGCCTCTTTCATCTCTTTTGACTCTGAAAACCCATCTTGTACCAATTACCTTCATTCCATCAGGTAAATCACATAAGACCCAGACTTCTTGAAGTTTAAACTGAAGAAGTTCTTCTTGACAGGCTTCAACCCAACTTTCTTTGGATAATGCTTCCTTTATGCTTTTGGGTTCTTCTTGAGAGATGAAACAAGCAATTAGGTTTAGTGTGTGTGTTAAGATGTAGACGTCTAAAAGAGTTCGTTGTGTTCTAGGCATCAAGTTCCTACAACGGATGCCTAGGTTTTGTATTAGTTGTAATTAGAGATGATAATGAAAAACCTTGTTGTCAATAACATATGATGTTCTTATTATTCCGCTGCATGATCATATTGTCTATGTTATTGTTAACCCTAAAGGCTCAAAACGATCTTATCAGACCCCCTTGATTTCTAAAGATGATGATCACAGATTTAAAAGTGTCATACTAAAATGCGTATGAAACATTTATAGTTCGCGTTAGTGATCATACATGATGTAATATATCATTCACTTTGAATTTGTTAGAAATTTATAACTTGTGAAGTGTGATGATATACTTGAATGAGATGTATGACGTATGTTAATCCTTAAATAGGATATGCGAACAACATGTAGAGAATATTTATTCATGTGATTCTAAAAAGACATTTTAAGGTGCATTTTACTGATTCAATGAGCTTAAGTGAAGTGATCATCAGGGGGAGAGAAGATACGCGTTGCACACTTTTTCCCTTGATCACGGTTTTGTCCCCACAGGGTTTTTCGGCAAGGTTTTTAATGAGGCAGCATCCCCGAGCGTATAAAGGAATTATGTACTCTTTTTCCTTCACTAGATTTTTGTCCAACTGGGTTTTGTCTAGTAAGGTTTTAACAAGGCATAATCCTCAAATGGACATCCAAGGGGGAGTGTTATGGATAAATATAGAATGGATGTCCATATATCTTATAGGATATTGATTAGAGGTATTTAAGTTATATTAGGAGATTATATATCTTCTAGAATGTTCTTTCTTATATTATAAATATACCTCCTTTGAGAGATGAATAAAATAATTCTCCATTCTCTCTATCTTCTTGTTCTTGTTCTTTACTTTATTGTTTCACAACAAACACAAATATTTTGTAGATCATTAATTATTACGCGAAAAGAATCATGCAATCACGACGATAATTAAATCATCTATCTATAAACGGACACTTCTATATACTTTTGAGAAACTTTTTTTTCGACATTTTTTGTAAGCGTTGGCAGTCCTTCGTGAGTGCGGCACTCACCTTTTTGTTTGTCTCGGAGAAATTTACTTCTGGAGAAATCACATATGATTTACTATTTTAAACTTACATATTATTTCTGAAATCATATGTTATTCTTAGCATACAAATCACATGTGATTTTTTCAGACGCAAATTTTAATACCAAAACAAAACTCGAAAAAAAAGTTCGTCGAAAGTATATCGAAGTGTCCGTCTAGTGAAAGATAAAAAAAAAATTCTCGTTGCGATGGTGTATAAAAACGTGTATAAAAATATGTATATAAAAACGTGTATATAATTTGTGTATAAATGTGTGTATTAAAACTTTGCTAAAAAAATGTGTGTATTAAAACGTGTGTATAAAAACATGTATAAAAACTTGTATATAAAAACATGTGTATAAAAACGTGTATAAAAATGTGTGTATAAAAAGATGTGTATTAAAACGTGTGTATAAAAATGTGTATAAAAACGTGCATATAAAAATGTGTGTATAAAAGATGTGTAATAAAAATGTGTGTATAAATATACGTATATGAAAACGTGTATAAAAATGTATATAAAAACGTGTATAAATTTTAAAGATATTTAGAAAAAAAATTATAAGAAAACCATTTTTTTTAATTTAAAATTTTTAAATAAATTAATAAATAAATAAAAAAAATAAAGTTTTTGTTAAGTATAAACGGTCGTTAGCATAAAAGACTAATGGTGTAAATGTTTGTTGCAAACGGTAGTTAAAGGGCTAATGGTGCAAATGTTAGTATAAAGGACTAACGGAAAAAACTAACGACAGTTAGTCTTAGGGACCAAAACCGTTATGGGTCGCAACCACAAGGACTGGATCCGTTAAAAATAAAGTTTAAGGACTAAACCCATAAAACCCAACAAACTACAAGGACCATTTATGAAATTAACTCTTTTTTTTCTTTTTGATGAAAAAATGGATAGTCAAGATTGGTTTCATTGGATCAATAGAGAAATTGGATCTTTATTGATCTCAACTCCACCTCTATATACTTTCGAATAACTTTTTTTTCGACATCTTTTTGTAAGTGTTAAAATTTACGTTTGGAGGAATCACATATGATTTGCTATTTTCAAATCACATGTGATTTGTGAAATCACATGTGATTCCTAACATACAAATAATATGTCGTTTTTCAAGACGCAAATTTTAACGCCAAAACAAAACTTTAAAAAATATTAAAAAAAAAAAAAAAAAAAAAAAAAAAAAAAAAAAATCGTTGAAAGTATATCAAAATGCCCGTCTACTGAAAGATTAAAAAATAAATAAAAAATCGCGATAGTGTAGTTTTCGTCACCTAACAATTCATCATTTGTAAGATATTTTATTTCTTAATAGTCAAACCTATGTGGTTAATCACAGTAAACAGTAGTTAATCTTCTAGTTTAATAATAGTCTTTACCACTTACCTCATTTTATAAAAATCGTTCACGACTTTAATGTTTAATATTTTTTCTATGTTTTCAACTTTACTATAAACATTTCTTTTTAGAACGGGGCAACTAACAATCTCACAATATACAAACAATAAACTATTTCACATGTTTTAAGTAGGACTTGAACCCACAACTACTCACACAATTAGAGATAACATTAGAACTATGCCCTTTGGTAATATAAACATCTTTATCTTATATTTAATTTATAGCATTAATTTTAAGTGTGACTAGATTTTATATTACATTGATCAAACAAACTTTTTTATAATACATTGATCAAACAAACTTTTACATCTTCTGTTAGATATAATTGAGGAGAATCAATTTTCAGTTAGATAACTACAAATTAATAAACTCAAGTACGATTTGGACTACACTCGGACTTTAAAACAAATCACTAGTCGGCCACGACCTTTACAAATTCGTTGAATACAAGTGCTAAAGCTCAAGTTTCTCTAAATTAAACGAGCCGAGCTCAGAACTTAATTACTAGCCATAGTTTTAGAGAAAAGTTATGAATTTGAAAATCATTTCTAAATTTCTAAACTAAAATATTTTCATATTACCAAAGGGTTTTTGTCTCAATGATACTTTATTGTGTGGGAACTTTTTAAAACAAAAATAGTTGTGGATCAAATCCTACTCAGGACTTAGTTACTGTTTATATTTGGAGAAAATAAATATCTACCAAATGGTCCCCTAATCTTTCTATTTTAAGCCTCGCTGTACAACTAGAATCTCCAACCGCCAAATAATGAAACAACCTTAAAGATTCCATCAAGTGTTTACAAGTTGACCAGAAATTGGAGCAAGATTCTCAAATGGGTACTCTCAGAATATGATAAAATTAACTCCAATCTTTCCATTAGTTAATTACTTTCTTGTTTGATTATTGTTTTTATCTCATTTATTTGAAAATATTCAGTGCTATAGTTCATGATATTATCGTATTAAGTGGATGTTTGTTTCGGCTTATATAGGGGACTTATGCCTTATTTGGTTTCGGCTTATGTTTCGTAAGCTCACTTTTTGTGTCTTAAACTTTTCAGCCTATATAAGCTTATTATGACATGATAAGCTTATATAAGCCGAAAAGTTTTAAAATAAGCCACAAAAAGTGAGTGTCATAATAAGCTTATATAAGCAGAAAACTTTCAAAATAAGCCACAAAAAATGAGCTTATGAAATATAACCTGAAAACTAAATAAGCTGTAAGGCCGCTATGTAAGCAAAAACAAACACCCCCTCATGTTCTTGCCTTTTAAGTCAACCCCTTGTAACTAATAGCAAGAAACAACTACAGTATATTAATCTTGTAATTTCTGCTAATTTACTATAGTTTAATACTGTATTATTTTTGGCTGTAGGTTTTTTTTGTTTGTGATCAAATTTTCTTGGCAAAGTTTAATTTACCTGACTATTGACTCACCCGATAAGAAATTAGATATTTACCTAATAGTGGGAATATGATATAGTTATTTGAATTCACTTCTAATACATTGAGGTAAATGCATACTGATTATTAGTACTGGTTGTAAACTATAGTTCCGTGATAGTCGCATGATATTTTACCTTTAGACATGTACTTTGTATCATCAAGGAAAACCATGTTCTTTCACAACTTAGCATACACATTTCTGTGCATGGATTATGTAACAACATGCTTATAAGCATGAAGTCGCGGGCTATAAGTGCTATGCACGACGACTTTTATCTGAACCTGGAAGATAGAGTAGTCAATTTCTTTGAGTTTTGGGTGGTGTTACAAATCCTCTCATGCTGAACTCAAGATGATAGATCATGTTGATCAATGTAAAAAGAAAAAGTTACGGAGTAGTTAACTAAAGGAAAACGATTCATAAGCCTAAATGTGGTCCTAAAGATCAGCTAAAAAATGAGATTATGACATATGGGGAAGCTTGATGTTTTGATGAAGAAAGAAAAAGTAAAATAAATATAATGGGGTCACTTTATTGTTCGTTCCCACAAATCTCACAACATGACCTCTCACGATCTCAAATATCTGTGCATACAGAGTCAATAATAAGAAATTCTTTGTGCAGGTGACACCCAAGAAGAAGATACTGAATCAAGTACTTTGCTAGAGTCAAAACAAGAAGATACTGTCTACACGGAAGATGGGACTGTGGATTACCTTAATAATCCAGCTAATAAGAAAAAAACGGGAACTTGGAAGGCATGCCGCTTCATCTTAGGTGCATACAATCTTTATGTTTTAAGAATATCTTTGTTTGTATTGTAGGTTTATATTTTTTTTTTATCTTAGTGACTTACTTATTTATATTTACAGGCAATGAATGTTGTGAAAGATTGGCCTATTATGGAATGAGCTCCAATTTAGTGCGGTATTTTAAGTATCATCTAAATGAGCATAGTTCAACGGCTTCTAGAAATCTTTCGGCTTGGACTGGAACTTGCTATCTTACACCATTGATTGGAGCATTCATGGCTGATACTTATCTTGGTCGATACTGGACTATTGCCACCTTCTCGATCATCTATGCATTTGTGAGTATTATGATCCAATGGAAATGTGTATTTACCTTCACTATTTCATTTTCGTAAGGTTTAATATTTGTTTATTAGGGCATGGGAATGTTAACATTATCGGCATCAGTCCCTGGGCTAAAACCAACATGTTATGAAAAAGACGTTTGCAATGCAACAAAAGCTCAAGTCGCCCTATGTTTCACCTCTCTTTACCTCGTGGCACTTGGAACCGGAGGAATTAAACCTTGTGTATCAACTTATGGTGCGGATCAGTTTGATGATAATGATGAGGTTGAGGAAAAACAAAAGAGTTCTTTCTTTAACTGGTTTTATTTTGTTATTAACGTTGGTGCGCTTGTGGCTCACTCTGTTCTAGTTTGGATTCAAGACAATGTGGGGTGGGGTTGGGGGTTCTCGGTTCCTACTATTGCTATGATGATTGCTGTGATCTCGTTTTTTTCTGGTACCAAGTTGTACCGGAACCAGATACCTGGTGGCAGTCCGCTCACTCGCCTCATCCAGGTAGTGGTTGCCTCATTTAGAAAGAAAGATATAGAGGTGCCGTCGGATAGTTCGCTCTTATACGAGACTTCAGATGATGGTTTTTCCAATTCTGGAAGCAGCAAGATCGATCATACACTAGATTTTGTGTAAGTCATAACCTCTAAAACCTTTTTGAGTAACATTTTATCACTAATTTTTATTGCATTAACTTGTCAGTATTTCAGTTTTTTCGATAAGGCGGCTGTGCTTGCAACCTCGGATCATGCCAATGGGTCAATAGACCCGTGGAAGCTTTGCTCGGTGAGCCAGGTCGAGGAACTAAAAGCGGTCGTACGGTTGCTTCCGATATGGGCCACGGGTATCATCTTCTCCACAGTTTACTCACAAATGAGTAACCTATTTGTATTACAAGGGTCCACTCTGGACACTCGCATGGGCTCATCCGGATTCGAGATTCCACCAGCTTCACTTGGGGTTTTCGACACAATTAGCGTAGTATTCTGGGTCCCTGTCTACGACCTCGTCATCGTCAATGTAGCCCGGCGGCTCACGGGTCAACAAAATGGATTGACCCAACTCCAACGGATCGGTACTGGCCTCTTTATTTCCATCTTCAGCATGGTCTGTGCGGGTGTTCTTGAAGTCATTAGGCTCGAGATGGTGTCAAGAAACAATTACTATGAACTCGAGGTTATTCCCATGTCGATATTCTGGCAGGTGCCTCAATACTTTCTTATTGGGTGTGCTGAAGTTTTTACCTTTATCGGCCAGTTGGAGTTCTTTTATGAGCAAGCTCCGGATTCCATGAGAAGTTTGTGTGCGGCTCTGCAACTAACAATAACTGCCCTTGGCAGCTATGTGAGTGCTTTGCTTGTGAGCATTGTCACGGTCATAAGCACTTGGGATGGTAGCCCCGGGTGGATAACGGACAATCTTAACTACGGGCACCTTGACTATTTCTTCTGGCTTTTAGCTGGTTTAAGTGGTGTGAACCTGGGGATTTTCATCATGTTGGCGCGAAGGCATACATACAAAAAGCCCGCATCAGCTGTTCACTAAGGCGCGACAAGCACAAAAAATTTGGTACTTAATTAGATCAAGATGGATTGTAAATAAGTTTCTTGTACTTGTACATTTCTGTTTTTAAAACTGAGCAATATTGAAAATATGTTGCAAATGTTTATATATCCCATGATCAAAATGATATTTTATGTTTTATTATAAATATGTGATATGCATTGATGTGATGATCATTTTGTGGTTTGTACATCAAATTTTGTGATGTCCATTTAAGGACAGTGAAAAACTGAAAACATAGTTCCATTTCAGATTTGAAAGTTAACAAATAAGTGATGAGCTAGAAAAACATTTTTGCATAAGTTGATAGAAAGAAAAAAAAATTGAAAACAAAACAAGAACATAAACAATCTGTACGGGAAAATAGTACACCAATAATTTGCCATGTGGGCCATTCTATTTTCAGTTGCTATGTACATTTTACTAATTAAGTCACATGGTGCTCCTTTTTCACCATACATGGCTCCTCACTTCATCCTCTCTTGAGGTCATTCAACTTTTAGTACACTTTTTTTTTTGTTTCTATTTTAAGGAATTTTGTTTGGTGGTGATTATAATGTATGCAATTGTTTTGCTGAATGTTATACTTGATTTTTGCATGTTTAGTTGGTTTAAATTTATGTTATTTATTTTGCATCAGAAAAATGTTCTTCTCATATGCAGATTTGGTAGTGTAGTAGTAATTTTGTTGCAGATTTAGATTTTTACATGTTCTTGGGTTATAGAGTTTTAAATTTTTGTTGGCTAGTACGAATTTTATATGAAAGCGTGTATTTTAGGGGGTGTTTGGTAGCTGATTAACTGGCTTCTGCGTTATTATATAGCAGATAAGAAGTTTAATTTGGAGTGTCTAGATGGAAACAAGTATATGTTAATAAGCTTTACCAAAGGTGAAATAACCATATTTGAAGAAACAGTTTGTCTAATTATTGTGTCTTGTTTCATACCAAAAGCAAATCCAAACGCTGGCTCATACATTTCGTTTTGTTACAACTGATTAGCCGTTACGAATGAGCTGTTTTAAATTTTTAATAAACAATCCCAAACACCCCCTTAAGTAGTTGTGGGGTTGTTGATTTAATTTGCACAATGTAAGTTATTTCTTATAAGGAGTGGGTGAATTGCCACTCAGATTGATCATTTCATTAGGTATAATTTGAGATGTGACCTGCCATCTAATAATTATCCCAAACATACTTACAGATGGATGAAACAAGCATGTATCTGTTGCTTGAAAAAAAGGGAGAAGATTGTGTCTACACTAAGGATGGGTCACTGGATTACCACAACAATCCCGCCAACAAGTTAAAAACGGGACGTTGGAAGGCCTGCATCTTCATAGTTGGTACTTGCATTCTTTCATCAGCACCTTTAATATATAATTCATTTATGTCATTGAAAATTTTATGCACCTGAGATTTCAAAAAAGTACTACTATATAGACTGTTTTTACATTCTAACACTTGCTGCAGCAACTGCAAGTCTTGAAAGATTAGCATATTTTGGGATGAGTTCCAATCTGCTTCTGTATTTTAAGCTTGAACTCAATCAGCACAGCGCTACCGCCTCAAGGAATTTATCTAATTGGACTGGTGCATGCTACATTGCCCCTTTGTTAGGAGCTTTTGTTGCTGATGGCTATATTGGTAAATTTTGGACTATAGCATGCTCTTCGGTTCTCTATGCCATTGTAAGTCAACTTACTTGATGTTATTTTCAAGGTCAAACCATGCAATTAGTTCAAATTTTTATGCTTCTTTACTTCTTACATACCTATAATTTCCATCGTTTTGTATCTTACTTCAACATTAGGGGATGACACTGCTGACAGCATCAGCTTTGGCACCTCGTTTGTTTAAAACAGATGTTACTGAAGCAACCGATTCACAAACTGTAGCGTGCTTCACAGCACTTTACTTGGTGGCAATGGCAAGCGGTGGAGTCAAGGCTTGTATCTCGGCTTATGGAGCAGATCAATTTGATGACAATGATAAGGCCGAGAAAAAGCTCAAGAGTTCTTTTTTCAACTGGTATTATCAGATGATGAATATCGGCAGCCTCATTGCTCATTCTTTAATTGTTTGGGTACAAGATAATGTGGGTTGGGATTGGGGCTTTGGTATTCCTACTTTGGCTATGGTAATGGGAGTAGTTTCTTTCTTCTCGGGTACCTGGTTTTATAGGAACCATAAGCCCGGGGGCAGCCCTTTGACCAGTTTATTCCAAGTGGTTGTTGCCTCGTTAAGAAAGAAAAGAATCAACATGCAAACAGATGCGTCACTTTTGTATGAGATTGCTGATGCTAATTCATCTACCACTGGAAGTCGTCAGCTTAATCATACGAGGAACCTCAGGTCTGTCTCTTATAGAGGTAGCAAAATGGACAGGGTGGGCGAGTGGGTAACAGGTTTAAACGGAAACTTTTCTTTCGGATGGGTTGACCAACAACATATTGCTCAATTCTTAATCTTATATTATCACAATATTAATCTAACTTGCGTTAAATAACTTAGGAAATTGCATACATTTAAAAATATACTTTTCACGACTTACAACTTGCATGACCTATTTTCTTTGGAACTAATCTTTTTATTTGCCTCATTTAACCTGGTAGACACCAAACATAACCCAAATCAACCTGTTTATAAGTAAATGGGTTGAAAATGCTACCGTATATAAGGAGAATTGTTTTGTTTTGAACTTCATTTCAGCTTCTTTGACAAGGCAGCTGTGGAGACAGCGTCAGATCGTGAAAAGGGATCAATCAACCCATGGAGACTTTGCACAGTTACCCAAGTTGAAGAACTGAAAGCCGTTATACGTTTGCTACCAATCTGGTTCACTGGTATCATATTCAGCAGTGTTCGCGGCCAAGTGGACAATTTGTTCGTCTTACAAGGCTCTTTCATGGACACACAAATTGACAACTCTAGCTTCATAATTCCACCAGCATCATTAGGTACTATTGGCACTCTTAGTGTCATATTCTGGGTCCCAGTCTATGACCAAATCATTGTCCCACTTGCCCGAAAACTCACGGGACACCCAAACGGGTTAACCCAACTGCAACGAATGGGAATCGGACATTCCATTTTAGTATTCTCAATGTTAGCTGCTGGGATCTTGGAAGTTATAAGGTTGGACTTTGTTGAAAGACACAATTATTATGACATCAAACCCGTACCCATTTCAATATTTTGGCAAGTCCCGCAATTTTTTATTGTTGGGTGTGCAGAAGTTTTCACACTCGTGGGTCAGATGGAGTTCTTTTATGAGCAAGTGCCTGACTCGATGAGGAGCTTCGGTTCAGCCCTGCGGCTCACGACAATTGCCCTAGGGAGCTACATGAGTTCTTTACTTGTAACCATTGTAACAGAAGTGACTACTGAGGATGGGGGGCCTGGGTGGATACCAGACAACCTAAACTATGGGAAACTGCAGAACTTCTTCTGGCTTTTGGCTGTTTTGAGTGTGCTAAATCTAGGGATTTTCGTGGTTGTTGCAAAGTGGCATGCGAGTAAAAGATCTGTTGAAATGATCATGTGATTATGTGAGGATACTGATTAGATAGACTCATTGGGGTTTAGTATGAGAATGTAGCGTGTAGTTGTTTATAGATCGTGTAAGGTCTATTTCTCTAGTGTTCTTTTCTATATAATGCCAATTTATTTCATGAGTTATCTTAAAGAATGTCATGTTCCGCCCTATTACTCTAGTGGGGGTGTTTCTTTTTTCTGTTAGCTAAGGGATGCGTGGGGCCTATGTGGGACCCACGGCTGTTAAATGGTCTTAATGGGGAGAGTCTCCATTATACCACTCACATGGGGATAGAGGCACTAGTGGAAAAATGGTGGGCTCCACATAAAAAAACATTATTATATACTTTGTGTGGACCCAAGAAACACCTCCGACTTATTGTTAGCATTATACAAGGTAAAGTGTGTAATCTATGATAAATATGGTGATACTGATAAAGAAAGGTTAACCATAATGAGTGATAATGATAGTGTTCTAACTCTCATTTCATTCAAATTATTGTTTCAAATATTTCATTCAAATTATTTATTATTGTTTCAAATATTGAGAAAAAATAATACTACGTAGTTTAAAGCAAAAGTAAGGTGTATATGAAAAGCTTTATTGCGTATTTAACAACCAATGCTAAAGAAACAAAAATGGTATGAATTGAAGTCACTGATGAAGCTCCAACAATGCAACAGATCAAGTCCGGGCAACTGTGTATTAATGTATTATAAGCCCCAACAATGCGACAGAGCAAGGACCGGTGGTCAACAACCATAATCATTCAAGTCCTCACCAAACTAGTACGAGGGTGCATTAAAGGTTGAACGGTGATATCTGCTAGAACAAAACCTAACTTATAAATCGCCCACCTCGTTAAGTTAGAGCATGAACGCGAAGACTGCCCACGATAACTATGTCATCAACACGTGTTGCTGGAACTATGACTACAAATGTAAACTATTATCTGTGCAGAAACAAAGTATTAGAGACACAGAGTTCATATTGCAGTCGTGAAATATGTACCAAACAGTAATGTATCAACAAAGCAAAAATTCATCTAATATTATTATTATCTCCCAAAAAGAGCACCAAGCATATAAAAAGTAACATTACGCTATGCTTTTGTGCAGATTACAAACAAAGGAAACAATTTAACAGACTCTACAAGGGTTCTACAAATACTTAAGAAATTGTGACAATACCTAAATATCACACCGCCCATTAACCATCAACGGCCACAGATTGAGGCAGTTTCGTCTTAGACTTGCTAAACGGTGACAAATACAGCTTAAGCAAACCACTGTCGATATCACTCATAGAATGCCTACCACCCTCTACACCGTTTCGATGTAATTCACCTTTGTTCCTTGAACCAACCATACTACCATTTCTAACCAGCCTAGCACTTGAATTCCTTCTTTCAACTCCATTCATCTCATCGCTTCGATTCACATACAACCCGTTATCTTGAACATTATCGCCGTTCTTTTTGTCACTAGGTTTGTGCTTATAGCTCCACAAACTAGACATCTTTCTCCACCTACTATTCGTTTCCTTTTTATCTCCATCCGAATTCTTGACAGCCGCACGAGCAGCAATAGACGCATTAACCGCCGATTTAACATTATCAACATTAACAGACCTCAAATGCCAATCTTTCAATTCCTTCTCAGTTATAACCAGCTTGGATCCTTCCTCTAACCCAACTGTCTTAGAACTCGAACTCTTCATAGAACTCGAACTACTCCCTGTATTCAACGAACACGACCCCGAACTAGACTTAGCCGACCCACCAGAACTCGAACTCTCCTCCTTTATCCTTGTCACCAACCGATTATCTACACCTCCCAACATCACATCATCAACAACCGGCAACATAGGCGTAAGCCTAGGAATCGTCCTAGCAATCATATACCCATCCCAAGACGCCCTATGCTCATCATACGACAATCTACCATCTTCCAACCTATTCACATCTAACGAAAACCTAGGCGCCGTATCACACGACCTTCTCCCTAGTCCATAATCCATCTTATTACTCTCATCCTTAAAACGCGACTTATTATTATCATTAATATCCTTCTTTTTGCCATTTCTTCCCCATTTTCGCAACTTATCCCAAATATTCTTCTTCTTATCGCGTAATTCGATCTCGATATGTTCCTTCATAGTCATTAAATCACTCTCATCATCAAACTCAATATCATCATTTAAAACCCTAATTTGACTAATTTGACTAATTTGATCATCCTCATTGTCCTCAAATATCTCCAAAACCGGTTCTACAATACTCGAAAACTCGAGATTCTTCGATTCGATTCTAACACCACTAGATCCGTAACCTCCAGTATCCACGTCATCAATACCAAACAAATCGTTCAGCTTATTAGTATTACAAACCCTAACATCACATGATTTGCGGCGTTGATCTGTGATTACGACGCTGTCGAGTTTTTCAACGGCGACGGATTTGCTGCGGCGGAGCTCCGGTTGAGCGGAGGAGGAAGATGAGGCTCCGGCGTGGTATACGGTACGGCGGCTCATCGGAAATGAGATGATTTTGGTTTTTGAAGATGATGATAATGATGATGATGATGAGTCTAGAGTGGTGAGGCGATCGGTGAGGCATAGTGCGCATAGGCCGGTGGTTGGTGAGTTTGGGTGACGTGGACAGGTGGTGCGACGGCGGTTGCGGGGACGGGTGCGGGTTGGTGGATCCATCGTCATTAGAGTGAGAGTGTGGGAGTGTGGGAGTGAAGGTTGATGACGAAAGGGGATCTATAGGGACATAGGGTACGTACCCTAGTAGATGAACCCCACTTGTTTGTTTTTTTGTCAACTATATACTCGATCATGCCAAGGGAAAATAAGTTGACTAGACAGGGTGAATCAACGAACCTGCAACACATCGACTTTTCAACGCTATCAACATCACCACTAGCATAATGTAATAAAATAACGTACAACCGGAGTTTAGCGTTAACTTCTTCGTCCTTTGAGCTGAAATAAGATAGAACACCGTTAGCTTGTTTCGGGGTTTTAATCCGAGACCAAGCTTCGGCGTGAAAATAAGTATATGCTTGATATAAAATGTAATGGAAGAATATAGGGAGAGAGTGTTGTTCAACTAAGCGAACAACTATATTTATACAACCTGGTCTTGGTTCCACGACACGAGTATTGTGGAGGTTGGATTGTCGTCTAGGCGTAGCGAGTAAATCGTTGTTGATGGTCACACGCTGCCTTTAGATGTTATCTTTGTCACGATATCTCAGGTGGCCGTTGTGGACCATTCTTTGCTCCATGCCTACGCTATCATACAATAGTTGGCAATTAGAACGTCCTCAACTCTGAAGTAATCTTAGCTCCTATGTCACTGCTTTCGGGCCTGAGGTGACCTTCGTCACCCCATCTACTCCGGAGGACGGTTCCAACATGTGCTATTACTTTTTTATATTTTCACATCTTAGTGGTTTAAGCGTGATTATCTCCTCCTAACTATCCGGAGGAGACTATACCTCATCAATCACTAAAACTTACCATACTTAAACACATACCTCACTTTAAACATAAATATACCGCTACACTCGCGCACATACAAAAGTAAAGAAAAAGAAGTTCGTCGTTCAGACGACCGGCTTGTGCCAAACCTAGTCCAAGACGCAAAAGGGGAGTAGTTTTATAGCTAGAAGGTGTCTTTGGGGTTTAAACGCATCTTTCATAAGGCTTACTACACCTAGCCTTTATAGCTAGAAGGTGTCTTTGTCTTAAACATTCGTGTTAGTATTTTATTGATTTATGAAAAAGTAAGTCATTTAGTTACACCGAGATGATATTGTCATGCACGTTTGTATATAAAAAGAGGCATTACCTTTAAGCCTTTCAATTTGTTTCTTAAAGTCAAAGGAGCATCTGCATCTGCAAGTGAGCAAATAGCTTTTTGTGGGGATGAAAACGACATATGTCACCATCCTAATGTGATCGGCGTTGGATCAATGTTATGCAACTCGTATTTTTCGGTTCTAATAATATGTTGCATTTCTAAAAAAAATTGTTACGCAACTCGTAGTGTAGAAGTTGAGCCTTTTCACTCTTTATTTTTTTAATTACTTTTTAAAATAGTATGTGTATCGGAAGGGTATATTTTAGTAGAGAAATTGATTAGCGTTGATGAAAAAATTATTATGAGAATAATTGATAGGATATTAGTGACGATGTGACACTAATTAATAGCAGTGATGAGCGATAAAAAAAATGTCTTGATGCTCATGATATATGTTTTCTTGACTACAATGGTTTCCACATATAATAGAGAGAGATTATGTTCTAGAAAAAGTGAGCAAAACTGAACATATACAAGACCGATCAATAAAAGTAAACCCAACATTCTAATAAGACATGGAAAAGTGAGCACATGAAATATGTTGTAGCATTGTTTTGTCGATGTTCTACTTTAAGTGTACAAAGTAACCTTTTTGAAGTGTGCTAGAAGATGATTTGCTCTTTAAAGTGAAACATTTATCACTTATGCATTTGGACTTTGGAAAATAGAACATTGTTGTTTGAAATAAACTTTGATAAGAATTCAAAATACATATAGCCGAAATTAAAGCATGATAATTGTGTTTTGAAAACCGAACCAAACAAGTCGGTTGAATTAGGAACCGGACCACCGTTCGGCTAACTAAACCGAAAGAAAACCAAACCTGAATGGGTTCGATATCTGGTTCAATTAAAAAAAAGAAAGGAAAAAAAGTTAAACATGAGACGAGACTAACGCATTTAAAGCCAACGTTGGTAGTATATTTTAACAAATCAGTCTTTGGAAAGTACACAGTTAAAAAATTATTAAAATGAGAATGTTGAAGGAAAACTAGCCACCCAATATGCGCAAGAGCTTTATTTGATATCCAAGTTCAATCACAAATCAAAAAGATTTTTAAAGAAAAAGAGTGAAAATAAACTAACAAGCTAGAAAGATTAAAGAAGCTCAAGTTATAATGAACCGATTGGAGTGAAAAGAAATTTTAGCCTCATATTTTAAATAAAAAGAGATAAATAATATGGAGATACATATATTTTTGTGAGTGCGTCAAAAATTTGTGGGTATGATTCTTTGTTATCATCGTATTTTAATTATATTTTTCAATTGATACTAACTCGTTGACTTTTTTGGTTTGTTTCAGAAAACTTATGTGCGAAGATTAATCCATGTTTGGCCATACTTTAGTGGCTTGCTATATACATTTAATTCCATGAAAGCGTTTTGTATTTTGAGAGCTTTTTGTTTTCTGAAATTACTAATATAGCCTCGTCCATTTAATTGGCAGCAACATAGGTACGTGACATAAAATATTCCATAGTGCCATTTGACCATTTCACATAATTACTACTTTAATGTATCTACTGTATATCATTTAAGGTTCACAATATAAATACTACGATTAAGCAGCATCGAAATTACATAACACCTAATAAACTTCACGATTTTCGTGGCCATGAAAAATGTAAATGTCTCTCAGTGAACATCTAATGAGATTAAATGAATCCGGAATGATATTGATATATCAATATAGAATGCACGTTGTCAATGATTGTTACAAGCATGTTTACTTTAAGCATTACGATTATTATTAATAAAATGAGTTTATTATTTTTATTTTTTAAATTTGTTTATCATTATATATGTGTCCTTTTATGTCATTTTACATCTTGTAATTACAGTTAACAACTAATTTACCGAACACTTTATTGAAAAAACGATACAGCCTGTAGCTCATGTCAACAGCTTTGCAGTTTACAGCTTACAGGTTACAGTTAACAGCTTATAACATACAGCTTACAGCTAGTTTTTCCAAACATACCCATAGTAAAAAATCACAATGAAACACAGTTTATGAGTGTCTAATTTTAACGGAAAACAAGTCGGGAGTAGAGGTGCAAGTTTGAAACCGGTTTTTTTTTAAACCGAAAAAAAACCGCAACCGGTTTTCTAAAAAACCGGTTTTTAAAAAACCGGACCGGTTTTGTAAAACCGAACCGGTTAGACCGGTTTTGGGTTTTTACCCCATACCGGTTTTTTACCGGTTTCAAACCCGGTTTTACCCGGTTTTTTAAAAAAACCGGTTTTAACCGGTTTTATTTTTTTTTTTTTTTTTTTTTTTTAAAAAAAAAAAAAAAAAAAAAAAAAGTTTCGGTTTAAAAAAACCGGTTTTAACCGGTTTTAACCGGTTTTATTTCAAAATCTAGCCGTTTAAAAAAAAAAAAGTATCCGTTATAACCGGTTTTAACCGGTTTTTTCCGGTTTTTTTTTAAATTACCGAGGCCAACGGCTATAATGCCAACTAGCCGTTTTTTTTGAATTTTTTGAGGGTTTTTGAGAGTTTTAAGCAACTATAAATAGAGGTAATGAGTTGGGGTTGAAAACACATCAAAAACATTCTCATTTCTTTCTCTAATCTCTCAAAAACGCTCTAAAATCGCTAATTCGCTATAATGGAAAACACACAATCACAACAAGCTTCCACTACTCCCTCCGTTGCTACTAGCAATGCCCGAAAACAACATTACACAAATGAAGATGTTCAACATGTTAGACCAACTACCCGAAAAGGTGATGTGTGGTCTAATTTCGATATGTGTGTTATGAATGATGGTAACGTAAAGGCGCGTTGCAAGAAATGTGGTGAATTATAGCAAAGATTCTACATACACTTAGGAATCCATATTGTGTTGTAAGGCGGTTCGAAATGATGTTCGGGTACATTGGTGGCGGATGGTCAAGTTTTTATATATTGATGCGATTACGCTTCGAATTAAAGATTTGGCGAAGTTTGTTATTCAACAAGGGCTTGCGCATTCAATCACTTCGACAACGTAAGTCTTACGGAAGATCATCCAAAACGCAGCTACAACCGCGGTATCACAGTAGTCGTACTAACTCTTAGAAGTGAGCTATTTAAATTATGGCAACGGCTAAAAAGAATATTTAAGGTTTTCGTCATAAATATGGTGTTTCTATAACTACGGATACTTGGACCGCACCACATGGTACGGCAAATTCTTATCTCGCCGTTACGGCTCATTGGTTTAATCCCGAATCTTGGTTATTAATGAAACAGACAATCGCTTTTAAAATATTTGGTTATCCTCATACGGGATGTAATTTAAGAAAAATTTTGCATGACACTTTAATTGAATATAATTTAGATGATAAAGCTTTTACGATTTCACTAGATAATGCATCAAATAATACTAGAGCTATGGACTTGTTAAAATTACGTGTAAAACCTATTTTAGATGGTGCTTTTTTTCATTCCCGTTGTGTTGCTCATGTTATAAATTTATCCGTACAAGCGGCATTAAAAATATGTGATAGTTTATATACGAAATTTAGGGGTTTATTAGTAATGATATATAAATCGAGCAACGAACGACAAATAAACTATAGACGTTTTCGTAAAATATGTAATGAAGAACCTTTAGGACCTTGCTTTGATAATAATACTAGATGGAATTCTACTTGCATGATGTTTGAGAATATATTACGACAACGTGCGACTTTACATGCTTTTAATCAAAGACTTATTAATAAAAATATGTCCA
>LBNU01017026.1:11223-31945 GCA_014162995.1 Artemisia annua | reverse complement strand
TTTTTTTTTTTTTAAAAAAAAAATTTTGTTTTTTTTTTTTTTTTTTTTTTTTTTTTTTTTTTTTTTTTTTTTTTTTTTTTTTTTTTTTTGTAGCTTGAAGATTTACCGTTTGCAAGATATGTTGTTTTAGAAAAAAAATATGGAAAATAAAAATGAGTGGCCGTTCATTGGTTCTATGTCAAATATGAGTTATATATTGATCTCATCTCTACGTTAGACATATATTCGCAGTATATATACCGTGAGTGTTATAGTTTACTTATTCCTTAAAGGCTTAAAATAAAGTAATGTCATCGTTTTAGAAGGTTTATTTTGAAGCTTTGTCATTAGTGACGATATATAGCGCGATCTTTATTTTTAACTTGATAGTTTTCATATTTGCTTTTATTGGCCAAAACTTATTTGATCTAATGTCACATATTCATGAAAGCTAAACAACGTTTGTCTCGTGTTGCAAATTTCATCAGACTAGTTGAATCATTCTAGCTCATTTGGCTTTAGAAACTTGTTATTAAAGGGTGTCCAACTTGACTGATTTTTTTATTATTTGCTTGAACCAATTATACCGTACACATACCTATCAATATTTAATTATTTATTTTGTATTTTTTTTAGCGATAAAATAATAAGGGAGAAGACATGTGATAGAGATTGGAGAAGCCATGGCGTGCTAGCCGTGTCCCTTGCCCGGCTCTTCTCGTGAACGCTACTCACGGCTATCCCATGAAAAGATGCTTATTTTGTAGTTATACCCCTCGTATTTTTGTTAAACTAACAAATTTAAGCTTTAGTTTTTTTGTACCTGAAGTTCACTTTTTAAGATTTATTTCATTCGTAAGTTATACTTTTAATACTAGTAATATTTTTGGTAGGTTTGTGTAAACAAATATTCGTGAGAAAAATAAAAAAATAAATGATTTTTTTTTTAAAAAAAAGTTCTAAAAAATCTCACAAGACATGAGACGTTGATGGATAAAAAAGTTGTGAAGTAAGTTACCTACTAGTATATAATTTTGATGAAAATAAACTATGAAATAAATGTTTCGACATTAAAATTTGTACATCGGTATTTTGTGCATCTAAAATTTGTTTGTGCATCTAACTTCTTTTAAGCATATGCATCAAAATTCATTGTGCATAATATATGAAAAAATTAAAACGTTTGTGCATAAAAAAGTTGTGCAATAAAATTTGTTGTGCTTAAAAAAAAACGTACAAGATATCAAAATTAGATTTTTTAAAAAAGAAAATAAATAAATAAATAAATAAAATTGATTCATAACTTTTTTATGCCCTACTCTTCTATCTTGAGGTAAAATTTCAAAATATTTCAAGATTTTTGTTTTCTTCAAGTCTTTATAAGTTTTTCACGAATATTTGTTTTATTATTTGGGTGACCAGTAGCTTTGTTGTGCAGCTTTGTTAGTTGTCTATCATTTTATAACAATGATATGACATAGGATTGTTTTGCCCAATGAAAATCGGGTTCGAAATCGACCCGGTCGAGTCATCGGGCACCGGGTCAACCAGGTTTTCAATTTATTATTTTTTTTATTTTTTCGACCGGGTCAACCCGGGTTTTTATTAAAAATTTTGAAAAAACGAAACCCGGCCGGGTTTTGAGAACCGGGTTAACCCGGGTCACTCAAAACCCGGCGGGTCTTAGCCGGTTAACCCGGTTTTAGAAACCCGGGTTTTTTTTACTCGTTTTTTTTAGCCGGAACCGGTCGAACCGGTTAACCCGGCCGGGTCGACCCGGGTTTCAAAACACCTGGTTTTACCAAGATGAATAAACATGTATGATAATCCAACGACGTTATCATAGTTACCTCGATGCCACTAGACTAAGTGTAATGAGAACTTTCAAATGACTCACATCCCTTGCCACCTTAGCTTTCTTTCTCTAAAACTACTTCGTGATCAAGTTGGTGTAACAAAAAGACCGAAATCACAAAAAACATACTCCACAATTCGCGACTAAGTTGGTGTAACAAAGAGACCGACACCACAAAAAACATACTCCAAAAAAAATACAATTTAAATGAAAACCACACACACAAACAAGCAAACGAATCGGTTGGCCCGTCGACCCTCTTCTCCTTTTTTCCAGTTGCGACCTTGTGTAACAAATGGGACGCGTCAGGTTTAGGAGACCGACCGAGTAGTCGTCCCTTATTACGTCCAACGCTTAAATCTCATAATAACACATTCATAAAGGCACGGTAACAAGACAAAATGACATATGTACTCATTGGATATGACCTGTTACAGGGGATTTTTATGATTTTATGGGTGTTGGTATACACTGGGTTTGTAAACTCACCGCCATTAGTGGTTTATAAATTGCGTACTTTTATGGTTTTTCAGTTTTTGTACGCATTTTTATAAACTAAACGACTAAAGTAAGAATGAAAGTCGTGTTTTTATCTAACTCTGTTCATTTTATATATTTTCATGTTCGCCTTTCAAAAAATACACATATGTGTATATGTTTTAATGTTCTTGTCAAGTTAAAGAATTACATACCTAAACTGCCACTACAAAATTTACCAATTGGCACTATATTACTCCAAGCGCAAACACGTGATTGAAGTTGCTAAGAGTTTTAGGCAATGTTTTAAAAACCGGTTTTTTAATTGACCCGGCCGAGCCATCGGGTTACGGTTCTACCTGTTTAACCGGCGATTCAACCGAGTTTTTCATTCAAAACTGTCTTCCGGTCACCCGACCGATTCACGGTTCAACCGGCCGGGTCAACCCGGGTTTTAAAACACTGGTTTTAGGTACCACAACCTTTTCTCTCAACTTTATGGGCACGTGCCCATCGTTTTCACACCTTTGCCCAACGTTATAGATTGAGTCTTGTTCTAATGTTTGTGGCAATGCATGTATGCGTACATACTTGCGTGCGTTTTAGTAAATTTAGTAGTTTTTGGTGTTATAATTACCGGTAACGTATAATTTAATGTTAGTGCTGGCAAGGACAGAACTAAAGGGTCCTGCGACGTCAAGAGACCCCGATCGTTTTTACTTCGTAGTGTTAATTTTCGTAAAAACTCTGAATTTTCTAAATTGCACCCGGTCCCATAATGCACTGTGTTTTTAATTATTGCTAAGTTAATCTATCAATAGATGAAAAGTGATTTTTATTTTTATTATTTTTTATTATTATTATTATTTTAAAATTCAATCAATTTTAACCTAAACATGAGGTGGTGTAAATGTTGTTATTTATTGATTCACTCATCAAGAAAACCGTCTACTCGAGCAGTAAGAGTTGATTCAATTGCCAACAGAAGACCGTTTGCGACAACAAGACCACCAATTATTCATGTAACTAGTTAAAGAAGAGAAAGAGCTAGCAGAATCGTCTTTGCAGCGTAAACTCCTGCTAAATGAATGTCTTTGCCGTATATTTTTTTTGTTAAATAATACCGTTTAAAAAAAGTATTCACACGGTTATTTTTAGCTATGATTTCGTCCCTCATTATCGGTATTATGCTGACTGCACCTTTTCAAGATACCGGTGTAACATTGTTACCACGTCATGCACTTTAATTGCCAACCATGGGGGTATAATAAAGGGCAAATCGCGAAAAAGTATCACATATGAAGTCAATTTAAATTTTAGTTGTTCAACTTTATTTTTTTATAATTTAAAGTATCCAAATTATTTTTTTTGCAATGTAAGGTTTGTTTGACTTTTCAAAGATGTTGTTGGTCATTTTTTTTAGTTAAATTGGGTAATTAACTTGAAGGTAAAAAAAAGTTAAGTACTGAAATTAAAATTCACCTTAAATATGATACTAGTACCATTTTGTGCCATATAGATGAGTGGCGTGAAGCAAAAAAAGTGCGACTCGGATCTCGAACCTCCTCATAAATCTCGTTACGCGCGCTTTACCTTTGCTTACAACCAACTCACACGACGGACCACTAAAAAATAATATCACAAATTGTATAATATCACCTCACACTCAAATTGCTCAACAAAAAAATATCATCGTCTGCAATTTGCAACAGCCACAAATGCATTAATCACTTATCTTCACACACTCTCACACACACTACGCATATTCCATTAGGTACTTTTTCACAAATTGCTTTTGGAACTTTCTATTAAAAATATCTATTTCTCTTTTGCTATTAATACACTCCTTTTTCTCACTTTTCATTTTCATTACTTTTTTGGTGTAGACTGATACATTGCAGTTGCCGATACATTCATTTCACTCTGTAAGTGGTTCTCAATATGATTAACTGCTATTTGTGCTAGCATTATTGCTTTGTTATATTTAGGTGCTCTTAGTAAATGTATGCTAATACTATGTGCGAGGGATTTGGGGTGTATATAATGTGAGATACTTAGTTGTCGTTCGATAAATAATAAATAAAGGTTGTCTGCTAATACCAAAGGGCGGACTAGCCGTATGTGAGTGATGTGATGGTGTGAGGTGTATAATAGTTGCGTGTGTGTTTGTCTTTCTACAAAAGAAATTTTAAAAAAAGTACTTGTATGCTAATAATTTTTGTATGGGTAAACATCTTATCATAGGCAGAGACAGGAAGGGGCAGGGTGGGCACGTGACCCCCTAGCGAAGAAAATTGTAATGTAAATTTTTTAAAATATCCGGTTATTTTTTAGTTTGTCCCCTTAACGAACTGATTTGTAGTGTAATTTCTAAAAATTATCAAAGTTTCTGGCTCTGGCCCCTGCATCTTATCATAATTGTTGAGTTGAAGAGGTTAATGTGATGGTATGCATCTTTGGTTTCGTGTGTCATGTATTAAAGTTTTTGAACAATGGCTAGGTGCCTAGGTTTGACTGAATTACTTACAGCTTGTGCTCATATAGGATCAATTTGTTAGCCTTTTACTTACAATCGTATCGGATCAAATCAAATCAGTTAATATATTTGTAAATGTTACTTGTTGATGCATAATCTGGCGCGGACTGATTCAACGACTCTCCTTGGGCCGTTAGTCGTCTTCTCGAGCCCTATTAGACCTGTCAACAACGAAAACCCGTTAGGAGTGGACCCGAGGCCGTAGCCCCGGGATCCACCTCCGACGGTCAAGTTAGTCATTGATGCGATGTAGCATATATGAGTTATTAGGTTTAGGGTAACCTGTTGTAATCTGCTGAATAAAGGGATCCCATCCATGTATTTATAAGGCATGGATTAGGGTTTTTGGTGTAGAGTGGGCCACTGTCGCCGGGCCTGGCCCATTGTCTAGCCCAGTCCGGACTATACGTCTACAAGCCCCCCAAGTTTAGTATGCGCATGACCTGAGTGCGGATGCTAAACTCAAGTTCATGTTCATGGCCGCGTAGGCCCAATCAACCATGACGGCATGACCCATGTGTGCGCAGATGGGACGAACCATACTGCGCAGTCCAAATACGCAGTGCGCACTGGAATTGTGATTGTGATTATCTCACAATGATGAAGGTGTCCGTGGTGAAGGTGGATTCCTGTATGCTGCATCCTGGGTAAGGGCGTACCTTTTGTACCAGTAGCGATGTAGCACGGTGCGACAGAAGACGTGCTTCTGTGGCAGAGGTGTGCGCTGTGCGCGACAAAAGTGCGCGCGGTGCGCGACAAAAGTGCGCGTTGTCCGCGACAAAAATGCGCGCTGTGCGCGTTAAAAGTGCGCGATAGAAGACATGCTTCTGTGGCAAAGGTGCGCTGTGTGCGACAAGGTGCGAACATAACATTCGTCTTTATAACCGACAGAGGACGTCTCCCCTGCGGCAAGATGGTGCGAATATTTAAATTCGTCTTTGTACCGGGCTTGCAATACCTCTTACGTACGATCTGCTTTCAAATACACCTGCGTACGATGTGCGCAAACAATGGTAGGATATACCCTGGTAGCCCCCCAAGTTTGATGGTGCTACTCGTGTAGGAGCATTAAACTTAGTTATGCAAATCCTGAAAACACTTAATGCAAATATTAGAAGTATATGCCGCGAGTCGCAACATATTAAACTTAATGAAGTAAAAGATAAATAGCATGAAGCATAATATAGCACATAGCATATAAGAGAAATTTTCGCTGTGCGAATTACACCTATCGTGAGGTTTTATAACTACATATAAAAAAAAGTAGCACATAGCTAATCTATAGTGCGCTCATGGCGATTAATTTTTTCTTTTTCTTTTTTTATAAAAACAATGGCGCGAATGGATGTACCGTAACCGCGACTAATAGTTTTTCGCACGCACAAACACAGATAGATTTATCGTGACCGCATAGACTCTAACGTTTGTGGATAATCGCAGTTGACCACGGCTTTCGTCCGGTGCGCTCATGGCGATTGACTAGCATCGTGGTGCCTGTATGTAACAGTGCGCCCATGGCGCCAATCTGCGAAGATTTCGTACGCATGGCCTAAAGCGGGTAGATTTATCGTGACTGAGTTGTTCGCGTCTAAAAGATAAAGTAGGTCCGATCGTGCGGACTTGGCGCATGGCTATAGGTAAAATCTTGTTTATCAAGTTAGAAGATTTATGTAAAATCTTATCAATATTTAAAAGATAATTAGTTACACTTTATATATACCATGTTCTCAATTAATTAAACAATTATGCAAATTAAATTAATTGCATATTGGTGAATTATATACTTGCACCAGTATTTTGTTCATACGAGACATGTAATCTTTGTAAAGTAACCCCACAATGAATTTATTGCCGATTCATTATTAATTCATACGCTTTCAAAAGAATATGATTCATAAATACGAGGTTAGAATGCAAATTAAATTCTCACCAACACATGATCTTTTGTCGCTTTGGTCACCATGCAGAATACATGTTACAGCAGCTACGAATCCGGAAGTCGGTCATAGGCTAGTGACAATATGGTGAGCATACGAGACAATATTTTGTTCATGTCCCACGGATGGCGCCACTTGTTGATGCATAATCTGGCGCGGGTCGATTCAACGACTCTCCTTGGGCCGTTAGTCGTCTTCTCGAGCCCTATTAGACCTGTCAACAACGAAAACCCGTTAGGAGTGGACCCGAGGCCGTAGCCCCGGGATCCACCTCCGACGGTCAAGTTAGTCATTGATGCGATGTAGCATATATGAGTTATTAGGTTTAGGGTAACCTGTTGTAATCTGCTGAATAAAGGGATCCCATCCATGTATTTATAAGGCATGGATTAGGGTTTTTGGTGTAGAGTGGGCCACTGTCGCCGGGCCTGGCCCATTGTCTGGCCCAGTCCGGACTATACGTCTACATTACTGATTTTAGTAATGCTAACATAGGTTTGTCATTGTTGAGGTAATTTGAAGATGGACACCACTACTTTTCTTTGCTTATATTTCATAATATCATTGCTTTAGGGGAATAGATCAGTAGTTTGCTAGACGCGTGCAGCGAATTTGTAGATAACCATTGATACAAACATATGTAGTACTACAGATAATAATAGCTTGTACCCTTTTTTTGACACATTATGGAGCATAAATTTGCATGATTATATTATTCCCGTATCTTGACCTTATCCCTCATAACTTTGCAGTATAAAAATTAGAATAGCCTCTGGAGATTCCAGAGATGGCGACTGCCACAGAAACCAATGGTGCTGCAAAGTCTAAGATTCCCGATAAGATTCCTGTTGCTGCTCACCCACTAGCAGAAGATCCAACCGATATTGCTTCCAATATCAAGTATCATGCTCAATACAGTCCACATTTTTCGCCTATCAAGTTTGAGCCGGAGCAAGCATACTTTGCAGCAGCAGAGAGCGTTCGTGACCGGCTGATACAAGTAAAACTACTTAACCTTAACTTCTTTTTATTTGATCAAACTCTGTGCATATCACATATACATGTAATATCTGCTCTTTGATATATTGCTTGTTCATTAAGTACGGATGTACAACATTTAACCTTTAGTAAGCTATAAAGGTTAAATGTACCTTAAAAATGGTATATATGTATATTGATTCAACTGGAAGATTATATGTTTTGTTACTATACCAACTTCTCGGATTTTTGTTTATGCAGCAATGGAACGAGACCTATCTGCATTATCACAAAGTTGACCCAAAGCAAACATACTACTTGTCTATGGAGTTTCTCCAAGGACGAGCATTGACTAACGCCATTGGGAATCTCGACATTCAAGATGCATATGCCAGTGCTTTGAACAAGCTGGGTCATGAACTTGAAGAGATTACCGAGCAGGTAATCCCTTATAATTTGAATTTCCTGTTCTTACATTATCTGCATTCTAGCTATGCTAGATCAGTAAAATCAAGGTCTCCAATAATTTTTCATTACGATATACCATAAGAAATTTGTAATACCAAGAGCTTTACCTTTGTCTGTCATCAGATACGATATATGATTTAATTGAAATATATGGAAAGGGTTATATGGGTGGATTTACTGTTAATGGTGGGAGTTTGTCTACTACTTTATCATTGATTTGATTAATGCTGATTTTTGTTCTTTCAATTTATAACAATTGTAGGAGAAAGATATGGCACTCGGTAATGGTGGTTTGGGGAGGCTTGCATCTTGCTTTTTGGACTCAATGGCAACATTAAATTTGCCAGCATGGGGGTATGGTCTAAGGTACAGGTATGGACTTTTCAAGCAGAGTATCTCAAAAGCAGGGCAAGAAGAGATGGCAGAAGATTGGCTCGAGGTCTGAACTTCACTCGTTACATTTCTTTTGTCATTGATATATATTCATAAATCTCTAATATTTCTATAATATACAGAAATTTAGTCCTTGGGAGGTTGTCAGGCACGATGTTGTATTTCCGGTCAGATTCTTTGGTCATGTTGAAGTCCTCCCTACAGGATCGTAAGCACGATTTCAAATTTTTATTTTAATGTTCCTGAATCTATTTTGACATTATATTTTAGCTTTACTCTTAATTTTGGTTTCAAACACAACTTTATCTTATCTATCTAATTTGCAGCCGAAAGTGGGTTGGTGGAGAGGTTCTGCAAGCCCTAGCATATGATGTGCCAATTCCGGGATACAAAACTAAAAATACTAATAGTCTTCGCCTTTGGGAAGCCAAAGCTAGTGCTGCAGACTTTAACCTGTTTCAGTTTAATGATGGACAGTATCAAACGGCTGCTGAGCTACATGCTAGAGCTCAACAGGTTAGTTGGTCCCTTAGTGATAAAACTAAATCAGCTTTAAGATTATATATTGAGAGTGAGTATCTTCAGATCTTCATGCTATGGAAATAAGTTAATTATATTATTTCTTGCAGATCTGCGCTGTTCTCTATCCTGGAGATGCTACAGAGGAAGGAAAACTTCTCCGACTGAAGCAACAGTTTTTCCTGTGCAGCGCATCACTACAGGTTCTTTGCCAATCTTCTCATCCTGTATTTGTTATACCTAAAGTATAAGCTGAAGTTAATATTCTTATTTTCGAATCTTTTCAGGACATTATTGCCAGATTTAAGGAAAGAAAAGATGGAACAGGTGCGCGTGAGTGGTCTGAGTTTCCAACCAAGGTTGCGGTGCAACTGAATGATACGCATCCTACACTTGCAATACCGGAACTGATGAGATTGCTAATGGATGAGGAAGGATTAGGATGGGATGAAGCTTGGGCTGTGACCTCAAAGTCTGATTTTTTTTCATGGTTTTTTTTAATTTCCGAAATTTCTTATAAATTAAATATTGACCAATAATTCATAATTGATTAGGACAATTGCTTACACAAATCACACTGTCCTTCCTGAGGCATTAGAGAAATGGTCACTCGTTGTGATGACGAAGCTTCTTCCAAGACACGTGGAAATCATAGAAGAAATTGACAAAAGAGTACATAGCTTTAATATCTTATTCTTAAATGTATTAACAAGCATACTTGATTGGTGATTAATTATTAAATTTGTACCATATGCAGTTTATTGCAATGATAAAATCAACACGTCCTGACCTTGAGAGTAAGATTTCTGATATGCGAATTCTGGATCACAACCCGAATAAACCTGTTGTGCGCATGGCAAACTTGTGTGTGGTATCTGGCCATACGGTAAGCCAAACTTAAACTTTGTAATCTTTTATATGTTCGTGAGGGACCTGACCCATCTACCTTTTTTCACAGTAGAATATTTATTTACAATTACTCTAATTTTTAGCTGCTACTTCATCATAGCATATGTATTCTCACGATTATATGTCTCATAATAGGTTAATGGAGTGGCACAGTTGCACAGTGACATCTTAAAGGCTGAGTTGTTTGCAGATTACGTGTCTATATGGCCAACTAAGTTCCAAAATAAGACCAATGGCATAACTCCTAGACGGTGGCTCAAATTTTGCAGCCCGGAACTTAGTGAAATTATAACAAAGTGGTTGAAAACAGACAAGTGGGTGACTAATCTAGACCTCCTTGTAGGTTTGCGAGAGGTATATGTTCCTTTTGTTGCTATCCTATCTGTTATTGAATATGTTACGCTCGCAACAATATGTATATTAATTATTTCTCTCCAATAGTTTGCTGATAATCCTGAACTTCAAGCTGAGTGGGACGCGGCTAAAATGGCCAACAAACAGAGATTGACAGAATACATATTGCGAGTAACAGGCGAAAGCATTGACCCAAATAGTCTGTTCGACATTCAAGTGAAGCGTATCCATGAATATAAAAGACAGCTGTTAAACATTTTGGGTGCTGTTTATAGGTACAAGAAACTGAAGGTGTGTTATCCCATTTCTAGCAAACAATGGATAATTATACGAAAAGATATAGTAAACACTTTATTTTAATGCAGCTTTTATCCATTAACCATCACACTTTTAGCTTCAAAATATTTAGAATTATAGAGTTAATGTATTAATGCATGTGTCATTTGATACCCTGAAAGCCACCGTAGTGTGCCAGAATTTTGGAGTTTCTAATATGTCTTTTGCTGTCATGGAACTGATATGACACAGGAAATGAGCCCCGAAGAGCGAAAAAACACGACCCCAAGGACCATCATGATTGGAGGGAAAGCATTCGCTACATACACAAATGCCAAAAGAATTGTAAAGCTCGTGGATGATGTTGGTGCTGTTGTTAACACTGATCCTGAAGTTAATGAATACTTGAAGGTAAAGAGAGCACTCTTATAGCCATTACTATTGTTAATAATTTATTGATTCCATTGCACACAAGATTTTGTTAATGTATGGACTAACCATGGGAATTTATGACTATATTCAGATAGTTTTTGTGCCAAACTACAACGTATCTGTAGCTGAGGTTCTTATACCAGGAAGTGAGCTTTCACAACATATCAGTACAGCAGGCATGGAAGCTAGTGGCACAAGCAACATGAAATTTGCACTAAATGGATGCCTCATTATTGGAACACTAGATGGAGCTAATGTCGAAATCAGGGAGGAAGTTGGCGAGGATAACTTTTTCCTCTTTGGAGCAACAGCAGATGAAGTCCCAAAGCTTAGGAAAGACCGAGAGAATGGACTGGTGAGAATAACTTGGCTCTTGAAAAGATAAACGTTATAACAAGTCATACGATGCATAGATTCTGCAACTATGTCTTAATTGAGCTAGTTTAACTATTGGAATGGGTCAATCAAGTCGTCCAAAGTGTATTTTTAATGCATACAATCTCTAAATAACATAAATTTTCTTTAGTCTTGTTCCCCTCTTTCTTTTTGTAAGGTAAATTCATATTACATTTTTTCTGAATGTGCAGTTCAAACCAGATCCTCGATATGAAGAAGCTAAACAATTCATTAGATCTAAGGCATTTGGAAGCTATGATTACGAACCACTCCTTGATTCACTTGAAGGAAACTCTGGATTTGGCCGTGGCGACTACTTTCTTGTTGGTCATGACTTCCCAGCGTACATAGATGCCCAAGCGAAA
Organism: Artemisia annua; assembly: GCA_014162995.1. Lineage (NCBI taxonomy): Eukaryota > Viridiplantae > Streptophyta > Magnoliopsida > Asterales > Asteraceae > Artemisia > Artemisia annua. The sequence goes on along the minus strand of LBNU01017026.1, from coordinate 20,071 downwards.
GTGGATGAAGCGTACAAGTAAGATCTTTCAGACAATTTATTGTGAATGCTTGGATTTGTGTTGTTTCTCTAACGCGTGAAATATGTAAAGTTATAAAATTAGCAACAAATGATACAGGAAAAGTAAAAGTTGCTGACAGTGTCTTTTCAAACTATACAACCACCTAAATCGTTTTATCCCAAAAGTTAGATTTTAGTGTATGTGGGTCAACCCAACCCATTCTGAACAGACCCATTTCAACCCATATAATAAAGTTACCTGTTTTGACCCAGATCCATTACCCAACCTGCCTGACCCCTCTATTTTTCCACCTTTAGCATGCCACATTAAGTATGCTTTGACTTGTATAAGTCTTGTTTCTCTCATATATATGATCGCTTCATCAGAACGAATGACATCTGATCATTAGCCATCTTTTTCCAGTGCTATTTTCCTTGTGTCGAACTCGGTCTCATTTCCATTGTAACAAATACCATCAGGACTGAGTTTGATTTCTGTTATTGGTTTTTATAGGGACAGGAAGAGATGGATTAAGATGTCGATTTTAAGCACAGCGGGAAGTGGGAAGTTCAGTAGTGACCGAACAATCTCTCAATATGCAAAGGAGATCTGGAACATACAGGAGTGCCCTGTGCCATAAATGCATAGCTCCACTTGTAACAAATCTTAGCTACTTTCTGTTTGCTACTGGTAATATAAGCATATAGTAGAAAGCAAAGTGGCCACAAACAAATTGTTGGATATGATTAATAAGTTTGATGTCTATACTATTCGTGCTTGTAGTCTAAGTATTATGTATTATGTAAATCAAGCACTTGGTACGTCTGGCATTTTACAACTATTGATATATAAATTTATTTTTCTATAATTTAGATCCACCTGTAAGGAAAATGGGTTTATTTGGATTGTGTTATATCTCTAAAAGGTTAATAATGGTCTGTAATTCCAAATCAGTCTCAATAATGAGAAAGAGCGAGTTTCTTGGTCTAGATTTATGCGATAAATATTTTGAAAGATTGTTAATGGGCATAGGTAATTTTGGCTTGAAGTTTCACCAAGAAAAAAAAAATGTTGCAATCAATCAGGGATATTGCAGAAAATCATTTTTACCTAACGCTTATATTGCGAAAGGGACCTCAAATGTTGCATTTCACAAGCAATTGCCTATATGATAATTATTTTAGATCCTTTCCTCAAAGGTAGCTACAAGTCAGTTGCTAATTCACATTTGACCTGTCATTGGACTTAAATGGTACACTCGTAGCAAATAACTTGGTGGAAACTGAAGTTGCTATTATCTGTTTGTCAAAGTCTCTTCTGTTACCTTTGTGGGTTTAAAAGCGATATTTTTGTAAGGTCTCCCAAAACTAGAATGAGCTAATGGCAGTCTTGCGTGTTGCCATCTGGAAAGCATTCTAGTTAATATTCAGATTTCGGGTTATAACTTATTTATTATAATGATAGAAGTTTTACCAGTAAGGTTTGGGTTCTGCCTTTCAAAAGGTTTGGGTTCTTTAAATTATTAAGTTGCAAAATACATGGAATCTGACTATAGGCTGCTGTTGTGAAACTTACCCAATCTTTTCACTTGTCAAGCCAGTGTCAAGTCATTGCCGCCTTGATAGTTGATATGAGGTTTTTGTACTGACATAGTTGTTCCTGTTTGTGCAGCGTGCAGGCTTCCTTGTCCCCTTAAAACTTAAAAATTGCATGGATAGGAAGTCAGGAATGGACATAATCACATCACATTTGTGGAAAATAAGTCATTTGTGCTGAACATCAAATGACAGTTGTTTGCTTATTCGATGAGGAATCATCTCAATAACACATCTGGTCAAATAATACAAGGTACCGAGGTTTTTTTTCAATTGTATACTGAAAAATTCGATTCTTGCTTGAATTTGGTTTATAAGATCGTGTTTCCTTATGTTATGAAAACATGGTTTTCTAGGTGCACTTTTATTGAGACTTTAATGGGAAAATAATTCATGAAAGTATCATATACTGGAGAAGAAATACCACAACTACTGATCTAAATATGAGAAATCTGGAGTTCGCTGAAGTTAGACCATTATAGGTTATAGAGATACGTGGAAGGAAGTTTTGACTAATTTACAACCTTTATCTAATTGTTTGGTTTTGGCTCAGCACACCTCTGTTAGCAAGTCTTTTTAAAGAGTTGTAAGGTTCCATTTTTCTAGTCATGGTTATATCTCATTTTCATGCTGTTTGTTCTGCCCACTTAGTCCTTACATGGTTATTTCACAACTTAGTCCTTTTGCATCTTAACAGTAATGTAGCGATAAAATCTAACAAAGACCGCGTGCAATTTGAAAATTGGTCATCAATTTTGAGGTGCAAAAATCTATAGTTTATGATTGCATACCACATAAATATCTATTATCAAATCAAACAGGTCTCTGAGGGTATTATTCAATAGCATAACATATATTTGTAGCTGAGTTACAATCTTTCAAAACAGAAGTATTTAGGAACTTCAAATGGAATGTAGATGCTATTTCTCGCTCATCAGCAACAATGAATCCATTTCAACTATCGCTCCTATGAGGCTTATCAGAGACATAAGATTCCTGAAACAGATAGTTCACCAAAAATCTCTTCAGATATTAAGCTTAAACAGCTTAAAGTTCATTAGCTAACTAATTCTATGTAAGGTTTTACCGTGTCGGCAGGTGCTGGTGTCCACTCATTAGTAGCAGGGTTCCCCTTGCAAGAAGCATGATGGTCATTATCAGAATCAGGGCCTAAGTTGAAGGCACCCCCTTTTGTGTCATCTACTTTGATGAACCCTGTTCCTGTCTGGAACATCAACCAAGAAGTCTAAGTCAGTAAACTCGTTATCTATTTAAGCCATTATATCTAGCTAAAACAAGCCATTTTGGCATTTTGAGATGATGAATTGTTATATTGTAAAGATAAGTAAATCAATTTTGTTTGTTAAAGGGGAGATACCGTGTGATGTTGCTTGTCAACACCATTAAGATCCTTGTAATATTCGGTTTCGACAAACTCCTCAGGCACTTGGTTGCCTTTATAAACCAGTTTCTGCAAGAAAAAGAGTTTCATTAGTATAAGAAATAGGTAATTACCTCTATGCATACTGTAATTAGTTCGATAAATTCGTCGGACTGGTTTAATTTTTCATTACTGAAATGCACAACCACAATTTAGAAATTTTTGCTACTTACATATTGATACACTTCTAGTTACTAGGTAAGATTTTAAAAAAATAGTATCAATAATTAATTTCTTAACATATTAGTGATACATGTTTAAAAATTCCTTCTCTAAGATGCAAAGCTCAAAGTATATATGCTAAAGTTTGATTCAGGTTAGACCAAATAACAAACCTCAGTGTTTTGTTCAAGGTGTTGAAACTCTGTATATTCAGGAATAACACCATCATCCTGATCAGTGGGCAAAGCATCAACATACTGAGTAGCATACTCGCTACGTTGTGGCTTAGTGTGACGCCTTGGTGCTAAATCATCAAAGTAGTGCCTAGTCTCCCCTTCGATTTTCGCCTCTTCCTCCTTCGACAAATGAGCATCGCTCCGGCTTGGCCTAGTACTAGTTTCCATCTATAATGTGTTATGTAACCAAATAATGCTTTTTTGTAAGTTTATATACAAGAAAACACAAGTTAAGATATTTTTGCTCAATCAAATATCCAATGTAGATATTTTGCATTAGATGGTTCTTATCCATTTATTTGATGATGGTGAAAGGTTTGGTGGATCATCATTTAGTGTGGGAGACCCTATTTTTAGAACTTTTGGCACCATTTTGTTGTCATGATAATCATGTGAGTTTGGTCCCCTATGGCACAGATGCATGTTGACATTTCCACATTGTGTATATGTCTGTATAATTTATAAGAATTGATTTGCACATTATATTTTTAATTCATAGACATAATTGAATGCTTTATACAGTTGTATTATATATATACCCAGCTTTAACTGTTTGTACATAAAAATGTGCAAATCAAAGTTCAACATGAAATCACCTCCCATAAGATATACATGAAGTTGGATGTCGTATACGTACTTACACTCTGTTCCCGAGTTTATTTTTTGGAGTGAAAGGGAAAGGTTTGGGGTGGTAGTAAAAAAAAATTGTGTTCCTGAGATTTTTTTGGAGGGGAGAGGAAAGTAAAAGATAGTAAATTACATCAAAATTACTCTCCTAATTTACTTCCCAAATTGGGATGAAATGGAGTGGTGTTGATTTTAAAGCTATTTTTTTGTTACTTCCTTCTCTTTTCTTTCCAACTCGGGAACACAAGATAAAAAAAATAATTTCTTATTACTCTCCTCTTTACTTCACTCCTTTTTTCCTCTCCATCTCTTTCCTTTCTGTTTTATACTCGGGAACAGAGTGTTAATGTTGTCGATACTTATATTTGAAGAGTATTTTTACCAAAAAGTATATCGGATGGTTTGTAGCATAATAATATGTGACTTACTCAAGACATTTGTGAGGTATTAGGTGGAATTCAGGTATGTGTGGATAATTTATAATCCAAACAAAATTTATGCGTTAAGATCAGTGATAGAACTTAGTATATTAGTTTATACTAGCAGGGTACCCGCGCGTTGCAGCGACGGGTACCCTGAAATAAAATTTTTCGATAGAATTAATAAAAATGTCACGGGAAGTCATTCCGACACCTAAATTTGCCTCAAGAACGAAATACTAAAAGATTTGATAAACTACACTTCCCACCCCTAGCATATATTTACAATCTTAGTCCCTAAGGGTGCAATAGGGTTCACACAAGGTCCAAAACACTTTCCTATATAAATCTCATTATACCCTCATTTAGGGTTTGACACCCTTTCTCTCTCAAACCAGCCGCACCCTATTTCTTCTTCTTCTCCAGTCCTTTTTCCGGCCAAACAAACACCACCGCATGCCACTTAAACTCACCGCCACCACCACCACACTCCTTACAACCTCCCCATCATTTTGACGTACATCACGCGCCAAGAAACACCTCCCAACACCACCACAGCTCGAGTTCATCACCAAAACCATCTCTCTCTCGTTTTGTTGATACCGGCGGTCGAAGGTAGGAAAACCCACCAACCTTTTTGTCGTTCTAGCGACGGTGGGGGATAAGTACATGAATTTTCAAGAGTTTTTGATTAAATAAAGATTAAAACTAATAAATATGAAGCTAAATAATTGTTTGGTATCATTTTCTTTCTTTTTGTTGTTGTCGTTGTTATTGAGTCGCGAAAACAATGGATGTCGTGAGCTTGAGCTCACAGCCTTGTGTATCGAGTCGAGTTTTATTGAGTCGAGTCTTGGTCACAGGTTCGTGTCTAGGTTAAGATAGAGGGTTGTACATTGTGTTTAAATGATTGTAATATTGGGTGTAGGAGTGTTTTTAATGCTATTAATGTAGAATGAGGGTTGTACATTGTATTTAAATGATTGTAATATTGGGTGTAGGGGTGTTTTTAATGCTATTAATGTAGAATTCTAAGTAAAGTGGTCTGAATTTCGATTCATGCTAGTTTTTGTTGTACACAATGCTTTGGTTGTTGTAATTATGAAAATTGATTGCTTTAAAGTGTTGTAAACCATGCATCATTTTTTGTACATCTGAATTTTTTAGAGAGAGAGTCCTTCCTCCATTATAAGTAGTATAGATATGTATTTCTGATATTACAAACAGTGTAATTTATTAATAATTTTAAGGTACCAGGAATTTGTAATATCAGTGTATCCTCCTAGATCAAACTTTTATTTCATAAAAATATGTTGATCACTACAAAACACTAGTTAAATTTTCCACACTTTAAAGGCCAATTGGCCACGCTTAAAAGTGTGTCAAATTATAAATTCCACACTTGCTCAAGTGTGGTAATAATGGGCGTGACAAATTTTGCTACACATATAGTGTGGAGATACTATTTGAATGTCCACACTTAAAAGTATGGAAACACTCTTTGAATGTCCACACTTAAAAGTGTGGCAAAATTGCAAAAAGATGTTTATACTTAAAAGTTTGAAAATATTGTTAAGTATTCACGCCTAAAAGTGTGGACATATTTTCTGAAAGAGGAAAAAAATAAAAAGAAATTACATACAAAAAGATGTATATTAGAAAACCTGATGCAAAATAGAAAATAGACCAAAACTAAAGCAAAGAACAAGATATTTCAATGTCTACATTCATAGTCAAATGCTATTTATTAATCAATCATTTAGCATGTTTTCCAGTAATGTACAAGTAAAAACCAATTAACATCAATATTTAGCATGTCTACATACACATTTTCGGTTTTCTACGCTTTTTCTACCCTTTGACATCAACAATCTTCGCGCTTTCTACCCTTGAGACGACGACTGTACATGAACTTTAGAAACAGAAGGTATTTGCATACCAGATTGCCACATTTTCCCCAAAGGCTCCTGTTGTCTTTGGTGCTCCTGAATGTTGTGCTCGTGTTGTCTTTGGTGCTCCTGTTGTTGTTGCTGCTCCTGAATGTGTGATCATTCAAGTGACATCAGAAATATGAATATCACAAACAAATATGATCATTCAAATGAAAATTACAATATCTTCGTTAATAAATTTGGAAGCTACAGCCAAAGACATGTGAAACATACATGCACCCAAAGACATACCATAGGTATCTACAGCTACAAACAAAATCCTAACTTTTGTGCAACACACCCCAACCTATTTTTTGCTTCAAACCCCTAAAGGCAAGCCAAACATTAGTGATCATCTACTACAATAGAAGTTATGTGTTTATAACATTGTGACCAGATGTTCCAAAATAACCATTCTTTTTCCTCTATTTTACTCCATCAGATCAACAAAAAACCACCCAAAAGAGCACAAACAAAATAACTCTCTGTATACTGTGAAATAAAACTAAAAGGGTGTTTGGCAGATGATTGTGTGTTGCAAGACACCGATTATCAGAATGCACTATTTAATCTGTTTGCAAACGCAAAACCCAACACCCCCTAAGGAGCCGTTTGTTTGGCTCAAAGGATTAACTTTAGGGTTTACTTTAGCATTTAACATAAATATTTGGGTTGGATATAATCAGGTGTCCCACATGAATAAAATATAGATAAGAAATAAAAAAAACTACTATACATACAAAAGTCAGAAAAACAAAAGGTCATAAATGCTCCACGTTTCATTTGGAGAGAAATCCGAATGTTTTTTCTTAATCCCAGTAACTTAGTCAACTTTAGTAGAAGCCCATATATTTGCTTTTATGTTGGCCCATCTTAACCTATTCCTGCAACCAAACATTTTAAATAAACCCTAACCCAAATATTAGAGGTGAACCCTCTCTACCAAATGGCTCCTAAATCTTCCCTTACTGAAACCTAAAGTTGCATCTGATGATTAGAGCCATTGGCCCTTAAAATGAAGTCAAAACATTTATTTCGCATGCTCATTAACCAGTACAACATACTATACCTTATCAAATCAATTAAAGCACAACTTAACTTACTTCTATAATGCACAACAACTTTAAGTAAGGCTCAAAGTCTAACCTGTGTGTTTGGTACGTCTTCACATGTCATGTCTTCAAAGATCATATCTTTGTAAGCTCCAGCACCATATAGCTCTTTGAGTGCAGTTGTTAAAAATTTCACTTGCCCTCTAAGGTCACTAAGACTTTTGCCATAATCTTGATTTGATTGTTTTGTGACTCTATATGCCTACCTTGTGATTCAACTTTATCTAACAGCAGACGGTTTTAATCCATTAAACTTTCTTTTCTTGATCTTCTTAAAATCAAAACTGAACTTGGTGACTTTAGATTTTGTAACTTCGGTCCCAAAACCAAATGCTTGTCCAGGCTTATCTGGACCAATAAGCTCAAACAATACAGCATCTGCAATCTCTGACCGAACTTCATCATCTTGCCAATTTCTAATTCTCTTTTATTCATCTCTTCACGTGCTCGCTCCTAAAATATTAACAATATAAGATCAAATATATAGATGAGTATAAATAAATGTATAAATTCCGTAAATGTTACCTTGAACTCTCTTGACATGTCGTGAAGGTATGATCCATCTTTTGATTGATATTGCAAGTCAAAACTCTCAATCCTGTTAGGTTCTCTCTTGTACTTCGTTTTCTGCACATTAAATTCAAATTAAAGAAGTAAGATATTGTTGTGTATTTTGATGTATATCAGCATGGTTATATAGTATGGTCGAAAGTATTGCAAGATGGTACGCAGAGGCGAGCCATATTCGGCTAGTGGTAGCAATTGAGTCTGGTTCAAATTGGTGGTTCCAGACCACCCCAACTTTCACAAAGACATGACCTAAGAAAACTTTTTTATTTAAATGGGTGAAAGGGGTTGGCTGGTCAAATGGGTAGGAAAAGAATTTGCGGGTCAATAGGCCAAAAGAGAAAAATATATAATTCTTCAACGATATTGAAGAGAGTTAGATACATGCAGGGAGTTACATTTGCTACAGTTAATATTGTTCACTCATCTATAGTCTCGCCATTCTTAAAAGTGAAGGATCTTTGATAATCTAAACATAAAAAACAAACCTCAATTAACTGAATCCCTTTATGAGGAAGAAGTCTTGACAATTTAACATACTGTATTCAAGATTTTTCACATAATAAACACAAAGAACTCCCCTATGAATGAGTGTTTCATCACTTGAGAAGACCTAGCGTAAATTATGTTTAGGTGTTCCATGAAAAAAATGAGGATTCAAGTTGTTTTTTTTTTTTTTTTTTTTTTTTTTTTTTTTTTTTTTTTTTTTTTTTTTTTTTTTTTTTTTTTTTTTTTTTTTTTTTTTTTTTTTTTTTTTT
>LBNU01017026.1:0-11089 GCA_014162995.1 Artemisia annua | reverse complement strand
AAAAAAAAAAAAAAAAAAAAAAAAAAAAAAAAAAAAAAAAAAAAAAAAAAAAAAAAAAAAAAAAAAAAAAAAAAAACCGAATGCACCGGCCATTGCAACAACTAATTTAGCAATAACACACGAATGGCACCAAAAGCAGTGCACTATAACATATTATTCGTCCGTTGTTGGTGCATTTGGCAGACGAATGACACGCCACACCGAGCTTTCTTACGTCGATTATATTGATGAAATCCACCATCAAAACCACAAACATATCCCCACTCCCTGGCATACTATCAACAATTTCAGCCACACACTAGCCACCTAACCTTTTAACAAAACACACACTCATCTAGCTACAAGAGGCCAAAACTGCCAAAGTACTATGTCTAAATGCATTTCATTCAGCTCATTTCTGGAACAGGATTATATAAAACCATACAAAAGGGGTTATATAAATATACGGTCCACATAAGTAAATACATCAGCAACACTACAAAAATCATCGTGATTTGATATGCATACATGTAATCAGGCCCAACAAATCAAACTATATATGCTATATAAATCAATACTAATCTTTGTAAATGTGCATTCTAATTTTTTTAATGTTTTCGACAATCCATATGTTAACACGTTATTGTCCTAGAAGCTCATTGCAGCGGGCGTAAAAACATTTGTTTCTAACTATGAAATAAAGTTCTCGTTTAAGTAATGTAAATCCAAAAAGTACACATAACTAATTAAATTTGTAAGATACTAAATATCTAAGATAATATACGGTATTGATAAAAATACAAGAACATTTCATAAATATTATTAGGCTACAAACCTTTTGGTTACTCAAAGCTATATTAACTATGGGCAGGAAGAAAGTTGTCAATAACAAGTTTAAAGCATCATATCCAATGTTACCACATATATAACTTCCATTGTCAAATTCATGTAAGAATATTCATGTTTCATATCAACTGCTATTTTCTATTTGACTTCGCTATAACTGATACTATGGCGATTTCAGGGACATTTAAATGGATTACTTAAGTCTGTCGATCATGTATTGTAATCTTGGAGCTGTGAGTTATGTATGTGATAGATTCTGCATTTAAACAAATAATTTTTTGTCAATTTATGTTACGTATATAAAGCTTTCTTAAATTCATGTGACATTTGTTAATTGGTTTGTAAGCAAGTGAACTACACCGTATTTGTTTAACATCAATAATGGATAAATACCATATAGCTCGGGGTGTTTGTTTAAGCTTATTTTTTGGCTTATTAGTTTATGTGATTTCGGCTTTTGTTTTATAAGCTCATTTTTTCAAGTTTATTTTGAAACTAGCTAGCTAATGGATTTAAGCTTATAATGATAGAATTGAACAAACTTATATAAGCTCCTAAGTTTCAGAACAAGATGGAGATGAAAAATGGTTTTAACATATAAGCTGAAACAAGTTTTAACATATAATTAAGCATGTCAATCTTTTGTCTAGTTAGAAATTTCAACATTATCGCTTTAGCACTCATTGGCAAAGACTTTGTAATACTGTTTTCTTAGCAATTAGCCACTGTAATAACAAGAAGTTTAGAGTAAGGATCCTTAGATGTTGAAGGTCTTGACTGGAAAATTGCCAAAAGCTGAAGGTCGATTATGGAATTTTTTTTATGTCTATAAATAAATCCATTGCTTTTGATCTTAAGGCAGGCATGCACATAACAAAGAAAAATGTTTCCAAGCATGTTATATGGAGAAGGCAAATCTCGTCGTCACCAAAGGTGAGCTTTTAAACACTACTGTTTTCTTTAGCTCAAAAGATATTTAAATGCTAAACAACTAAATAATCTATTCTTTCAGAAATTTGAAAATGAACTTGAAACCTTTGGAGCCAATGTCAAATCTTCGATTTCAGTACCCCATTCAGTTCGATATGGATACTGATGATATCGTCGAGGGGGGATTGAAACCGAGCAAGATCTCCAACAAGTAAGAACTCTAGAGACACTACTTGTTTATCAATATCCCTGTGTTTCGATACTTTTCAAATAATTTATGACTATTAATTTATGCAGCTCGAATGCATCTTTCGCCTAAGAAATCTCAATCACAAGTGCTCGTATGCATGTAATACTTATACGAATACCTAGAAAAAGTTATAAAATGTTATTTATATATACCATTGTTTGTTTGTTTGTTTTTTTTNTTTTTTTTTTTTTTTTTTTTGTTTTTTTTTTCTTGTAATATTACTATATCAGCGACGGAATTTGTGGTTTGGTTACTGATTTTGAATCGCTTATTGTTTGAAAATGTATTTTACTTGTTACTTTTTGAGTTGCATGTACTATCGTTAGGATCGAACTATTTAATAACAAACTTTTTCAAATTCAATTATTCTGTGTATCGATTTCTAAAAATGCATGATAATACACCAAATAATCAAAATTCAAAAAGTTATTTATTAAATAGTCTGATCCTAAAAAAGTGTCAAGTAAAATACATTTTAGGACAGTTAGCCCCTTTTGTATATGCTGTACTTAAAACTCATATTAATTTTTCTACTCTATGATGTATACCTAGTAAAAAATTTAAAACTAGTCTTTGATTATTGTTGCTCTATGTGTGAAGTAATTAATTTGTTCATTTTTTGACAGAAACGTTAGAGGTATAACGAAGCTAGCCAACAAGGTTTCTAGTTTTTCTCATTTGATCCACCGTGTCACCAACTCATCATGCTTCCACAAGCCGGAAAGTACGGCCTCAAATTTCACTGACCACAGTTTTGGTCACCGTGACGAACTTGAAGAACACGATACGTACAAATCGTATGATTACTTTGAAGATGAAGGGGAGGTAGAATATTCGTTGGCGCCTGAAGAAGAGTGTGTAAGTTACGAAATAAAGAAAGAGATGGAAATGATGGTATTGTTGGGTGAAGTGTTCGAAAGAGTCTCGTATATGAAAAACGCGTATGTTAGTCTACAAGATGCACATTGTCCTTGGAATCCAGATAAAATTAGGTTGTCTGATGTGGCGGTTGTGACCGAGCTTACAAAATTAGGGCTACTAAGAGATAGGTTCCATAGGAGTATCCGAAGAAATACGACAACTGCGGATCTAATGTTAAGGGAGATGTTAGCACCTTACGAGGTGGCGCTAGAGAAATTAACTGCGGATGTAAAGAATAAGGCAGATTTGATCGATAACTTGCGAGACAAGTTAAAGAGCGCCATCAAGGGCAGTAGGAAGAAAAGTAGGTCTAGTAAAGTCAACTGTAGTAGCCGATTCGAAGCTCCATCACCGTCACCAACTAGCAGTACTATTTCAGCAGCTAAGATGGAAGTTTCGGATCAATTCGAATCTTGTATGAGTTCGGTTAAAGAAGCTTCAAAAACATTCGCGAAGCTTCTTCTATCGCTCATGAAATCAGCTCATTGGGACATTACCGCCACCGTCAAATCAATAACTGGCATCACCACAACCACCACCACCGCGGTCGTAACAAGCTCACTTGAATCATACATAAACTATAAAATATTCCAAGGATTCAACCACGAGTCATTCAACATGGACGACGGAAACAAATCATCTCACATGAACCCTAACCAATATCGAACCGAATGTTTCACTCAATACACCTACATGAAATCAGTGGATCCAATGGAACTCTTAAGAATCATACCTACATGTTTGTTCGGAAAATTTTGTTTGAATAAGTATTTGTCACTTATGCATCCGAAGATGGAGATATCATTGTTGGGAGATCTAGAACAACGACAACAAGTATTGGCAGAGAACCACCCAAGGAGCCGGTTTTACAACGAATTTTTGGGGGTGGTAAAGGCAGTGTGGTTGCTTCATTTGTTTGCTTTTTCATTGGATCCATTGCCAAGTCATTTTGAAGGAGACCAAGGGGCGGAGTTTCATCCGCAATATATGGAGAGTGTGGTGCCAAGGAGGGTGGTGGGTGGTGAAGATGTTGTCGGTTTTCCGGTAAGTCCGGGGTTTAAGCTTGGAAATGGATATGTTGTAAAAGCTAGGGTGTATCTCGTACCTAAGGGTGAACTATAGGGGAGCGGAGTGTAAAAATTCTCTATTAACACTATCATTGTATTCGCACAAAGCAGCGGTAATGAATAGTTTCTGATACAAGTATGTGTATTCTGGTGTTTGGTATATGTATGTTCTTTTTTTGAGTTATGTGTGTGAATTATTATTATTATTATTATTATTATTATTATTATTATTATTATTATTTAATTTTTTTTTATGTTGGATATGTGAATAAGATTAAAAGATGGAATTTGTATCATGTAAAATGTATGGAAAATACAAGATTCAGGAATGGGTGGAAATCCTGGTATGATACGAAACACAATCACAAACTTACACGAAAATGAACATGTTTGAGTTAAGGATGAACGGGGTTACTTAAAAAACATGTCAATTCGCCTAACCCTTATAATAAACAGATCATGTTTGGGTTAGGTATGTGATTAACAGCCAGTAGGGAAGGCAACGGGCCGGGGAATGTCGGGGATCATATTTCCCATCCCCATCCCCGTCAGGGAATATTTTTACATCCCCATCTCCGTCCCTAACGGGGATCCGAGATTTTCCATCGTTATAAAGTAAACATAATAATCGAGTATTGAAGCTGAGTAGAAAGGTGTTGCCAATGCAGTTGTTGAAACTACTAGGCTTCGCAATTTACTTTGAGAGCTACATACACCACTTTTGTCTGTCACTCTTGTTTATTTTGATAATGTTAGTGCCATTTATTTGACAACTAATCATGTTCAGCATCAACGGACCAAACACATTGAGATTGATATACATTTTGTTGTGATATAGTTACTCATGGTCAGGTTCATGTTCTTCATGTGACATCCCATTACCAGTATACCGATATTTTCATCAAGGGTTTGCCGTCTGTGCTACTTGAGGAACTTCATATCAGTTTAAGTGTTCGGTCCTCTCCGCTCAAACTGCGGGGGAAACGGAGTATTTGTTATGGGTTTTGCATTTAGTTAGTAGGCCTAGCCCGGTTTGTAATTTGTATCTAGAATAATCCTAAGGGGTTATATATTGTAATTGTTTGGTTAATTAATGGACAGTGTGGAAAACTAGAAGGGGGGTTGAATAGTTTACCGCTTTTTAGTTTACTTATCTCTTTAAAAACTTTTGTATAATCAAAGATTCAATCTAAGATATACTTATCAAACATCCAAAGATATATGCAAAGATGTTATCAACGATATGATAAGTAGCAAGTAAGAATAAGTAAAGAAACGATCAAACCATGACACGAGTATTTATCGTGGTTCGGCTACAAGGAACTCTATTTTCCTTGCCCTACGTCCACGCCCCGAGTATCCAACTCGAGAGTTTCTTTCACTAGTCAACAAACTCCTTTCCCGGTGGAGAAACCTTTACAACGTCGCTTACACTTTTACCGACACTAAGCTAGATGTCGAGTTCTTTTACAAGGGTACAACCACTCCCATCGTCGCTTACACTTTTACCGACACTAAGCTAGATGTCGAGTTCTTTTGCAAGGGTACAACCACTCCCATCGTCGCTTATACTTTTACCGACACTAAGCTAGATGTCGAGTTCTTTACACGGGTACAACCACTCCCTACACACTATGTATTTTGAGGCCTAAAATACTAACCGATCACTTCTACACATAATACAACTAACGTATAAACTACCGAAGTCTATACATAACAAAGATAACAAGTCTTGCAACTTATGAGTTGAAACTTGTAACTTCTTGGATGAACTTGTGAACTCCTTTGCTACATAAGAGAATCACACAAGTCAAATGTTACTGAGTTAGATGAGAGGATATGTGAATAATATAGCCTAAAGTGATGAGGGATTTCTTGCAAGTTGTTTGGTATTTATAGACAACCAAGTGTCAGCTCTGGCGGAAACGGCGGCACCCTCAGAAGGGTTCCGCCCGTGTTCCCCCAGGGTTCCGCCAGAACTGACATGTCCAAACTTGCACACAAAGTAAATCCCTCCAAGACAAACAAGGTCACATCAATCTATATCATGCATTGACTCAATGAGGAGTACTTCCAAAGTTGTGTAAGAACCAAAGATGGTCAAACACACAAACTTACTATAAGTGCACATTGATGAGATGTGACACTTTCTTTTTATGGAAGTAAAGACTATGTTATGACACACAAGGTCACATCAACTTATGCATTGACTCAATGTGGAATACTTCCAAAAGTGTGTAAGAACCAAAGATGGTCAAACACATAAACTTTCTATTAATGTGATGTGACACTTTCTTTTTAAAGAAATAAAAACTATGTTTATGTTTAAAAAGAAATGTTAAGTCTAGTTTATACAAGACTTAAAACTAAAGTGATGAATTACTTATAAGCTAAAGTTTGTACTTTGTCATTAACAAAACTTAGCAAAGATCGTAAAATATAAATAACGTTTTTAGGCGATATTTGTATTAACAGAGAGGACATTATACTTCCAATAGTACTTACAAGTTTCATTTGCAATCAAAACCCCATCAAAAACATATTGACCTTTTATAAACGCATTTTGTTCTACCCCAAAACTTTATCTATCACCCTCTTTATCCTTTTGACAATAATGTTTGCAACAATTTTGTAGCAACAACCAATCAAGCTTATTGGTCGATAATCACCTAATGTTATCGGGTTCCACGAAAAAGAAAAAGAAAAAACTTTTAACAATAACCTAATACCAGATAATATACTCATATAGTCATATTAGATAACATTGGCAATATTCTAATATCATGTTCAATGTTAAACTACTTGGCTCAGCTTCGTAGCTAGGCCAAGAACGGTTAAAACTTTCTAAGATTTCTCACGTCTTTATACTTCAACAAATGTTTTTTCTTTCTTTAATTAATTGTGAATATAGTTCTCTTTCTAAACCAAAGAAACAAGAATCCATGAAAAAAATGTACTACGTAGTTTCGAATTCAGACTTATAATCGATGTAAAAATAAGTGGGAAATCCTCGGACCCACTTGCCCGAAAAAGTTGACATGTACCCAAATTTTGATAAAAATTATTCTANAAAAAAAAAAAAAAAAAAAAAAAAAAAACTTACGAGGATGATGTGAAGTGCGTGCTTGTTGTGAATTGAGGCGGGTTAATTTTCTGTTGGGCTATGTATGGTTGACCCTCGTAATCGCCACAAAAGTTTACACGGACCAAAATTCTACATTCATTTTTTTAAAATCAATATAAAACTCACTAATTTAATCTAATCCAATCTAACAAAAAGAAAATTACAATCCTAACATGATAAAGACTCCTAACTTAATTTAAATATATGAGATAATTTCAAAAATAACCAAGTTGCCCAATCGCTGGGGCTTTTTGACCTTATATTTGAAAATTCTTGTTTTGACTAGTTGCCCAACGCAACTATCACACCTCGCCAAGGCAGAAACGCGAGTGTGTAACTTCATGGATATCATCACAACACATGGTGTCTAAATAGAGAAATACTACAATGCACATAAATAGAGCAAGGTACAAACACGAAGTGTTGTAATAATACCCCAAGATAACATAACTAAACCAAAACCAAAGGTATCTTCAATAGATGTGAAAGTACCAAAAGAAAACATAGTCGTATCACAAACAAAACCAAATATTGTCAAATCCAAACATAAAATAAAGTCTTCATAATGCAACTAAGTCTCGCCTAATTGCTGCTCTCAACTTTGGCCTTAGAATGCTCACCTGAAAATGATGCTTAAAACGTCAACATAATGTTGGTGAGATTCATAGGTTTAAGACACACATACACTCTCAAGGCAACCAGTTCACTGTGATCATAAAAATATATATAGCTGGACGAATAATTAAAGTTATCATATAAGCTAACATGTATTCACACACGATAAGGGCAACCAATGGGACGAAACGTGTCCACCGATCCAAATTCACAACATCCGGGCCGGAACGTGACCCCCGCTCCAATATAGACATCAATTAGGTCGCATACGCGAGCAACAGGACAAAGCATCCTCCCAATTGAGTCTCTGATATGCATGCCTGATAATTCCCGATAATACACGATAATCACAACATATAACCATCACATCATAATAACCATCACATCATAATAACCATCACATATAGCATATATACAATAACATTATAAGTCCAAGCTTTTAAACCACACATAATCACAGTAACTCAAATCATTTAAGACAAGCATCATTCCCATCCCAAGTTTAAAACAAAGTAAAAAGTATGGGACTATGAACTCACCTTAACTCTGCAGCTTCCAACAAATTACAATCACAATCTAAACAACACACAAATAAATTCACATTACACATGGCCAAGCTAAAAGATATAACCCATGCAATACTCATATGATGGATGTATAAGGTTCATATGATCCCCCATGGATCTCCTAGACTCCATACTAAACACCAACAACCAATAATACTCACTAAATCCCTTGCACTTATAATTTCAGAAAACGCAGAATTTTAGGGTACATTCACCCACATAAAATAATAACCATACAAGCTTAAAAACTCACACCAAAAATTCCCCATGGTCTCTCATAAGCATACAAGCTAATCCCAGAAGCCCATGGTCTAATAACACACACAAATACCCATAAGAAAATCAAACTTGTCAACTATCCAGATTCGGATCTGAACGCACACCAAAAAGTTTTGATTTTATAAAAATACTTCTACAACTTTTTATCGCGAATCCTTTTCGTGGGAGTCTAAGATAACCTAAAACTTAACTTTCCCAGAAGGGCTAACCTTAATAACACTTTTTCACCCACAACTCACCATCAAACTTTTACCCAAATTCTGTCCCGGTTTAACAGCTTTGACACCTTATCTCGTAAAAATCAAAAGACTAACTTCCCGACCTCGAAATCAGTCGAGGTTGGACTTTTTGGAAATCTCTTTCTTTGAACTACAATTTAGAGTTAAAATTCGTGATCTAACTCATTATCATCTATTAACTAACCTCGTATCTTTACAGCCCTAATATTCTGTCCAAACCCTAACTTGAAAACTAACGCGTTTTACGCTCAATTCTCTTAACCAGTCATCATACTATTATCAATTAATGATCCTAACATGTTTAACATCATTAATTTACAGAAGTTTACAAACCCTAGATCCATCATAATTAATATTACATGAATTATATTAATTAATCAATTAATTGAACATAGGGTTTAAAGATTTTACCTTGATTCTTGATTTTAGCTTCAAAACTATAAACCCTAATTTTTCTCCTCTTCTCTTGCCCTTGTGATCGACTCAAATTTGCAGAAAAATGGCTTTCGGGTCGTTGGTTATGATTATATGGGTAAGGGTTGGGCTTGTTTGGGTTGGACTAGGATTCTTATTGCTAGGACTTGTATTTGGGCTCAAATTTGGTTTCTATTTCCCCTAAAACACCCCTAAACCGATTTTTCTATATCATATACATATATTTTATATATTTTTTTTATTAAACTTAATTATTACACTCAAAACCTTATACTTTTCATATTTTATAAACACCCGTAGCCAGTGTTGCAAAAATCGGCCGAATCGGCCGATTAATCGGCGATTAATCGGTAATCGGCCCAGGACCTTGGAGAGAAATCCACGGAAATCGGCCGAGTCAAGAAAATCGGCCGATTAATCGGTAAAAAATTGCTAATCGGCCCCGGACCGCCTCAGTACCGATTCACGATTTTTGCAACATTGCCCGTAGCTAATCCTAGCGTCTTACGCGATAAACCTTAACTTTTACGACAACCGGAAAAATTATCATTTTCAAAACAAAGTTTCCAAAAATAGAATTCCACACTCTTTTGAAACATAACTCATAAAAACAAACTCCTCGTAACTCACTAACGCTCAAACACTTGAACGAAGACTTGTTACGCAAAACACAAAAACACCAAAACTACACCAGTCATTTCTACACCACAAAGGCGATCAAAATGAACTTACCCAAAATCAATACTCCTCAAAACATAACAACAACCTTACACGCAAAGGGATTTAATGCCACATTCATACTTATCATACTTATATTATACTTATCTCACACATATACCCCACATAAACACTTAATTCACACCAAACAAAGTTAAATGATTAGAGACTGTTAGTCAAACTAATCTGCTAAAATCACGGTTGTCACAGCAACCTTTAACGGGGGGACGACAAGTGGCAAATTTTGGGCAACTTTGGACAAATTTTGGGCAACGCCGCCAAATTTTTGGCAACTTTGGACATGTGGCGTCCCATGGGGGGCGACACGTGTTGGGCAACCTTTGCAACTGGTCAAAACAAGAATTTTCAAATCCAAGGTCAAGAAACCCCAGCGATTGGACAACTTGGTCATTTTTGGAATTATCCCTAAATATATTATTAATTCTTTATTCAACCCCAACACGTATCCCATTATTCTCTCCTTCTTGAAAAAACTCGTCCTCGAGTTTCTATTTAAATGGAACATAGTATCGTGTTGAAGCTTGAACATATCAACCACATTGATAATTGAAAAGACAGTAGGTAAATTAGGATCAAATAAGAAGAAAAATTAAAATGAGAATGATAAGAAGAAACCACAACCACACATTTTAGATGCACCTATAAAAATAGATGCATCTCCCCTTGAAAATCTCCCCCTTGTTTGAAATGTGTGGCTTGAAATTTTTCATATTCTTCTCATTTTAGTTTTTCTTTTTATCGGATCCCTTCCTCAACCACATATAAACTAATACTTTCCAAACAACTTTGCATGGCGCGACCCTTTTCATCTTCAACTTGTTATATGTACCCATCAGAAACTTTCTACGCAATCCTACCATGACTAGATCACTAACATCAAAATTCTTTGTTCCAAGATGTTTGTTAATGAAGTCATTGTACACCACACTGCTAGAACCAACCTTTTTGTTTAACCTTATCTTGTATGATCATTTTTGTTGCTTCAACGATATTGCCGGTTAAAGTTTGTAGTTGAATATCTTGTAGTGGCGATAAGTCATCTTTAATGGCCTCTTGTGATCTTGTATTGATGTTTCCAGCTCATGAGGAGTCATGTTTAA
>LBNU01017025.1:16675-29011 GCA_014162995.1 Artemisia annua | reverse complement strand
AATTCGTATTTCCTTAGTGTAATCATTCAATCACTCAAAACCTTTTTCCTGTTCATAATCGCCCGATCACAAATCCGTTTTGTATACCATTCACACCTCGTCGGGACTTAACGACCCGAGGATATTCTATACTCCTCTTGGTTAGCATTGTGCCCTGGATTGCTTGACTTAAGTTGACCAAATCCTTGGTCATTTTTAGTTGACTGTTCAGAGCCAATCAGCATGTTTTGTAAAAAGTTCTAAAAGTAAGCTAGAAAATAAGCAGTTAAACAAGCCAAATAAAAAATATTAAAAGTACTATGATTAAGACAAGCAACAAAATATTAATTATCCAAAAGCACAAGTTATAAAACTAAGTAATGAATCCTACAGGAAATTATCTAGTTTATTCAAAAACTTTTTCTATGAACTTTTGACTTTTTAAGATTATGCTAAATTTTGACTTTATTGAACTTTGATTGATCCCTACTGGATTAATATGATATATTAGACTAAAATGAACTTAAATATAACAAGGTTAACAAGTTTAGAAGCTAAAATGATGATTTGGTACCTTGAATTCTAACAGATAGCTAATAAGATGAGATCACAAGTGATTTTGACTTACTATTAAGAACACTGAGAGTTTATGGGTCAAATGACCTAAGGTACACTAAAGAAACATGCAGCAAGACATAACAACAATAATAACACACTGGATCACATAGAACAAGGTTAATCCAAACAGTCCTTAAGAATCACTTATACTTGATTTTCAAAGCAAATAGTGGAATTAGACCTTAATACTGATTCTAAACTTTATATTATCATATCATAAGATATAATGAGCATAAAACACTAAGAACCACAACATGAAACACAGAAATTATACTTATGCTAGTTTGACTGTGAAAAGACCATATAAAGCAAGTTTGCAATTTACTTGAACAAGACTAATGTTTTAAGCTATATTCCAACTTATAAACACCAAAACTACAAAAGTAACAAGTAAACTGTAAATAACAGTTGTACAGTAATAGCTAAAAACTATAAAATAACTTACAAATGGAATTCAGCTGAAAAACAAACCAAGACCAAGAAACAATCTATAGCCTTCATAAGACCACTAACCCATGGGCAATCCCATTATCTCCATGCTCAGTTTTTCTGATCATAACCTGATTTTTGATATTGGCTATTTTTGTATTTTCTGTAATTTTTCTTTTTATGATATTACTATTTTAAGTTTCTAATAGCTCTTATAAGATATAGGGAGCTTATTGACCTAAAAGTCGCAAACACAACTACAAACAACATTTCACCGAAAATGAAAAATTGAGCTTAAATTCATAAACTGGAAATTGTCTATTAGAACTGAATTACACCTTGGAAAAGGTCAATTACACGATGAAGACTTTTTTAATGCTTAAAACTTAAAGACACTGGAAATTAAGACAAGTATTTAAAACGACATAAAAATAAATAAAAATAAAACTACAATCTATTACATTGCTCTATCTTGGAAAATATATAGACCTTTTTGAGCTAGTTCGACATCTCCTGAGACTTTCCACCATTTCCTAGCCATGATTACTGCAAATGATCCTAGCCATCCAAATTCCTTTTTGGCGCCAAAAGACTGTTTGAACAGTTGGTGGTGTTTCTATGGATTAAAGCTTCTTGTTTAGATGGAGGGTGGAGGAACACTTTAATATTAAGGATGGGCTGGGGATGATTGCACAAAACAGGGGGATTGTGAGTGGTGGTATTTATTAGGTGAGGAGATTAAATCTAAAGTGCATATGTTCTGGGTTTGGTGAGGTGAAGGATTGAGGGTGGTTAGCCAGGGAAGGGATGAGGGTGGAGGAAAAAACTCATGTTGGTTTGGATTGAGACTGGGTGAGGATGGTGATACAATTTGAGGGTGTTTTGGAGAAGGAGGGTGTTTTATTTTTTGGGTAAAAGGTTATGGGTTAAGGTAATAAGCGGGTTTTGGTCTTTATTGTATTAAGCCCAGGACCATATATGTAATTTCTGATTTTATGAAGGTTGAACTATAAAATTCCACAATGATATACACAAGGAACCAATTATGCCATATATGAATGATACAAGTTTATTTGGATAATTTTCTAATTTTAAAACTTAGGGACCATTTTTGACTATTTTCAAGACTTGGGGACCAAAAAGTTGTCATTTTGCAATTTTAACTTAAAGGACTTCTTTTGACAACTTGTGATCCAAAGGACCTTTGAATGATATTTTTACATGTTTTAATTACCAGGACTATTTTTTGCCAATTTTTCAAAGTTCAGGGACTGAAACTGCCAATTATGTCATACTTGACGTTTTATCAGTTTTCAAATCCTTTTAATATGGATAATATAAAACCAACAGAGAGCATTTTATGTATTTAGAAGGTATTTCTTTTGGTGTTTTAAGATGTTTTTGTGGTTTAAATGTGAAACAAAGATGATGTGTTTTTAGACACACTCATAGGCTTGATCAGCCGGTGTGCCCTTTCGTGTTCCTGGAGTGACCATTTTAAACTATTATCAGCTTCCACATTCCAGCTTCATTGCATTTGGCGTTGGCCAAAATAACCAATCGAAGGTACTGTGCTGTTGGCGATCTCCCACTTGTCATTGTATACCGCGCGTGTTGATCATACACGTGGTTAAATGGGGGTCATTTCTCAAGCCATGTAGGACCACTACAATGCGTAATTAAAGGTGATTTCGGTGGAATTGGATGGAGAATTTTCTGGATAGACTGATGCGTATTCCCTTGGGTTTGATTTTATATACCCAGGGTTCTTTGCCAAGGGAATGGGAGTGCCCCCACTCGACCGGACAGTAATGCAGGCGATGCGGATATACCATCAATGCGAATCGCATCCATCAGTCGTTAGCGGAAGAGTTCCTGGTCATCATGGGCATCGTCGAATACTTCCAGTCAGAACGGAGGTTCAACACTTAGACGAGGTGTCGGGGTGGGACTTGTCCTTCATTCTTTCTGTCGGCGTTATTGTAAAGCGTATTTCTTTTATAAGTAAGTAACTTTTACTTTGTTTGTTCCCTGGCGCAGTATATGGTATTTTTTTAGCGTCGTCCGCTGGAGAAGCCAAGACAAGTGACAGGGGGGAGGTGCGCCACTGGAGAGGTTTGCAGACTGCCGTCCTTTGGTGCCAAACGCTGGGCGCATCGTGTGAGATGGCCCTGAAGAGCCTTGGAGGACTCTCAATCCGTGGCGTACAAGCCACGCGCGTAGAGTGTTGGCCCCCCACTAAGGAGCAGTCGCCTGAAGCTGCGCGTCACACCATGATTCCCAGATAGTGTAAGGATCCTCGTGTTGAGTATCCCGATGAAGAAAAGAGGAGAGCCAGCCGTTGAAGCGCAACGCGGCGCTGTGGTGGTGGTCATGTTGAGACTATCCCAAGAGGGCTGACCCAGGTTACGCAGGTCTCTTTAGCGGTGGATGCAGCATTGCGTAAGTTTCCTTTTAGCTACTATCGCAAGTTTCTGTTAACTGTGGTTAATGTGAACTCGTTATGTTGTTTGCGCAGTGTGGAGGCTGTAAGCCGTTGGAGGAAGGGACGTGTATGTACCTTTTACACATAACTTTTCTTCCATTTTCCGAGTCAAACAACAAACACTTAAAAATGACGAATAATGTCAAAAATCCTTGGAGTGTTGTGTTTTTCGTGTTCAGTTCAAAACCGATTTGAAAACCAGACGTAAAAACGGCAAAATATCAAGACAATGTACAAAATCAGTCCTCAACTTTCAGAAAATGTCACAATAATGGTCCCTGGAGGAAATTATGAAGAAGTACAACAATATCTCCAAGATTAACAATGACATTTTTAGTCCTGGATTGAAGTTTCACAAAGTTTGGGCAAGTGAGGTCATCCCCAAAAGTTTGCAATGGCAAAAATGGGTCCCTCGGATTATAGATTTGAAGAAAAATCATGCCAATAGTCCTTGCAATTCAAAAGTGGCAACATGGTCCTTGGATACTTTGGAAAAATTGACAGTTTTGGCCCTTGAAAAACAAATGACACATTTAGTCCTTGGGCTTTTGATTCACCTAAGCCTAAAAACTACTAATCCAAAACCAATCCACCCAATATATTAAACCCATTAAACCCACCATTTCACTCCCAAAGCCCAACCAGCCCATTACCCTAAACCCAAAACACCCCCGTTTATTTGTGTATATATATATATATATATATATATATATATATATATATATATATATATATATATATATATATATATATAAAACAGTCAAACGGGTCAAACTCCCTTCTTCCTCCCTTTCACCCCTTTTACCCAGACAAACCACCACCACCATGACTGCTACACTCCACCCACCTCAAAAGCTCCACCCCAAACACCAATTCCCATCCCACTACATCCCTCACCCTCACAATTCCCTACCTAACACCCAAAAATCCAAGCTCGCAATCCTAATCCCCACAACAAGTTTTCCCGCCAAAATCCATTTGAAGGCCAGGATCATATTTGCTTTAATCCAACGATTGGGATTTGATCACAAAAGCACAAGGGACATTTTACAACTGATTTCACTCACAAAAGAAGCACAAGTGCAAAGTTCTACCTAATTTGACACTTAGTATAAATAGGAAGCAATTGTAGCCTCATTTGGCATCCCTTTTTCTTGTATTTTTTTACTTAAGTACTTTAGTTTTCAATTGTATTTCACTTTTCTGCATTTTAATTCAAATATTATTCACTTTCAAAGTTATTTAGATTTTCACTTTAAATTTCATACTCTTGCAAATTATTGTTGTTTCACTTACGTTATGCTTAAGAAATGTTCCCAGTAGTTTATCTAAGCTTTTTGAAGTTTTAAGTACTAAAATCTCAAAAAAAAGAAGAAAATAAGAAAAATACAAGAAAAGTCACAAAGAAATCAAAAATAAATAAAAGAAGAAGGAGAAGGAAAGCTGTAGCAAATGAAGATTGAATGAATATGGTTTAGAGCTCATGGGAGCATATGTTTATGTTCTTGGTCCTGGTTCACTTCAGTTCTAAGTTTTGGATCAAGTTGTAAGGAATTTCCATTTTTCTTCATAAACTGTGTTCTCTAGTTAATGTTGTTTATTGTTTTTCAAATTTGTTTATTTGTGTTCATTATTGATTAGTTTAAGCCTAAATGTCAGTTTTATATGTTAAATATGTCAATTGCTTAGTAAAGTTTTTGAATTTGTTGCTATTAGGAGTGTTTGGAACAGTTCTTGTTACTATCCTTTAGTTACTTATTGATTGTTATCCTTGCTCAATTAGCTCATAATAAACTTAAATAGCTCAGTTCAAGTTTAATAATGGTAGGTTTTAGTGCAAAAGTCAAATATGGCTTACCAATCATATACTGCTTGGACTTTTGTGATCTGAGGTTGCTGAGCTTGTTTAGTTGTTGCAATTTATGTTTGTGATTGTAATTCCAGTGCTTAAACATATTCAACATACATCTAGGAGTAGATTTAGGCAATTGAAATTCAAATTAGTCAACTGTGTAGGGTTATAAAAAAGTCAGCATACACTGTTGCATTACAGTATGCAGTGAATTTCTTTGTTGAACTTGAGCCTAATTAGAGTTCAATTGGTTAGTTTAAATTAGGGCTTTTTATGTTTTTGTGTTCTCTGCTAGGTAATCTTGACTTTGCCCCCCCTAGGTTCCATCTTTATAGCTTATTGATTGCTTATTTTGGCCCTTCATTTGATCCTTTTGAACCTGGTGCTGCTGCTTGTTCTTGTTCATGTGATCTTGATTGACTATCTGTTTGATCTTGTTGTTGTTAAATTGATACTTGTTGTTGTTATTTGGTTGTGTTTGTCTAAGCTCTTTTGGGCTTATTGGCTTCCTGGCTTATTTGATTTGGCTTTATGTGGTGTTGGTTAGTTGCTAAATTTCAAAAGCTTAAACATTGGAATGCTGTGATTCATAAGCTTGCATAAGCTCATTTTAAGCTTTTCTGAAAAAGTGACTTTGCAAAAATTGGTAGGATTTAGTGTTCAAATAATTTGCAAAAAGAAAATCTGAAAAAAAAAATGTTAAAACAAAAGTGCAAAAAGCCAGGGTCGAACCCCTGACCTCTTGCTCACAAACACAACACCACACACGTCCACCATCTGCCCTTGGCTCTTTTTAAGTTTATATATGCAAAATAAATTACTTGACCCATTGTTGCTTGTTTTGCTTATATAAGCTTTAAACGACTTATNTATATATATATATATATATATATATATATATATATATATATATATATATATATATATATATATATATATATAAAACAGTCAAACGGGTCAAACTCCCTTCTTCCTCCCTTTCACCCCTTTTACCCAGACAAACCACCACCACCATGACTGCTACACTCCACCCACCTCAAAAGCTCCACCCCAAACACCAATTCCCATCCCACTACATCCCTCACCCTCACAATTCCCTACCTAACACCCAAAAATCCAAGCTCGCAATCCTAATCCCCACAACAAGTTTTCCCGCCAAAATCCATTTGAAGGCCAGGATCATATTTGCTTTAATCCAACGATTGGGATTTGATCACAAAAGCACAAGGGACATTTTACAACTGATTTCACTCACAAAAGAAGCACAAGTGCAAAGTTCTACCTAATTTGACACTTAGTATAAATAGGAAGCAATTGTAGCCTCATTTGGCATCCCTTTTTCTTGTATTTTTTTACTTAAGTACTTTAGTTTTCAATTGTATTTCACTTTTCTGCATTTTAATTCAAATATTATTCACTTTCAAAGTTATTTAGATTTTCACTTTAAATTTCATACTCTTGCAAATTATTGTTGTTTCACTTACGTTATGCTTAAGAAATGTTCCCAGTAGTTTATCTAAGCTTTTTGAAGTTTTAAGTACTAAAATCTCAAAAAAAAGAAGAAAATAAGAAAAATACAAGAAAAGTCACAAAGAAATCAAAAATAAATAAAAGAAGAAGGAGAAGGAAAGCTGTAGCAAATGAAGATTGAATGAATATGGTTTAGAGCTCATGGGAGCATATGTTTATGTTCTTGGTCCTGGTTCACTTCAGTTCTAAGTTTTGGATCAAGTTGTAAGGAATTTCCATTTTTCTTCATAAACTGTGTTCTCTAGTTAATGTTGTTTATTGTTTTTCAAATTTGTTTATTTGTGTTCATTATTGATTAGTTTAAGCCTAAATGTCAGTTTTATATGTTAAATATGTCAATTGCTTAGTAAAGTTTTTGAATTTGTTGCTATTAGGAGTGTTTGGAACAGTTCTTGTTACTATCCTTTAGTTACTTATTGATTGTTATCCTTGCTCAATTAGCTCATAATAAACTTAAATAGCTCAGTTCAAGTTTAATAATGGTAGGTTTTAGTGCAAAAGTCAAATATGGCTTACCAATCATATACTGCTTGGACTTTTGTGATCTGAGGTTGCTGAGCTTGTTTAGTTGTTGCAATTTATGTTTGTGATTGTAATTCCAGTGCTTAAACATATTCAACATACATCTAGGAGTAGATTTAGGCAATTGAAATTCAAATTAGTCAACTGTGTAGGGTTATAAAAAAGTCAGCATACACTGTTGCATTACAGTATGCAGTGAATTTCTTTGTTGAACTTGAGCCTAATTAGAGTTCAATTGGTTAGTTTAAATTAGGGCTTTTTATGTTTTTGTGTTCTCTGCTAGGTAATCTTGACTTTGCCCCCCCTAGGTTCCATCTTTATAGCTTATTGATTGCTTATTTTGGCCCTTCATTTGATCCTTTTGAACCTGGTGCTGCTGCTTGTTCTTGTTCATGTGATCTTGATTGACTATCTGTTTGATCTTGTTGTTGTTAAATTGATACTTGTTGTTGTTATTTGGTTGTGTTTGTCTAAGCTCTTTTGGGCTTATTGGCTTCCTGGCTTATTTGATTTGGCTTTATGTGGTGTTGGTTAGTTGCTAAATTTCAAAAGCTTAAACATTGGAATGCTGTGATTCATAAGCTTGCATAAGCTCATTTTAAGCTTTTCTGAAAAAGTGACTTTGCAAAAATTGGTAGGATTTAGTGTTCAAATAATTTGCAAAAAGAAAATCTGAAAAAAAAAATGTTAAAACAAAAGTGCAAAAAGCCAGGGTCGAACCCCTGACCTCTTGCTCACAAACACAATACCACACACGTCCACCATCTGCCCTTGGGTCTTTTTCAGTTTTTATATGCAAAATAAATTACTTGACCCATTGTTGCTTGTTTTGCTTATATAAGCTTTAAACGACTTATTTAGTTTTTTTTACAGCTTATTTGTAGTAGCTTTTTCCAATCTAGAATTTTTATTAGGTTAATATTAGTTTAATTTAATTTCCAGAAAAGTTTCAGAATTAATTAAATAGTTTTAGTATTTATTTTGATTTAATTAGTGTTAAATAGTTTTTAATTCATAATAAATAGAGTTTTTATTGAAATATTAATTTTCTTTTTTCTAAAATTTTCTTTCGTCATCTAGCTCATAGGAAAATTATTTTGAAACCCGTAGGATTAGTGTAGCAACAAATTCACGTTTTATTTTGCACACTCGCGTTTTATTTTAAGTTAACATTTACGTTTTTAATTTTAGCGTAGATTTTAGGATTCCCGATGCCTAATTATGCTTCCCGTAGTGTTTTAGGATTCCCCTAGTTTGCCAATTGCCTTTTGTTCCCTTTACGTTGATTTATTTTCATTTACGTTAGTTAATTTTCCATTTTCGTTAATTTAACGTACAACAAAACCAAACAACCTTTCTCAACCAAACATACAAGCATTTTAATCTCATTCCTTTCACGAAGCTTTCCATTCACACCTTGTTGGGATACGACCCGGGAAATCACTTTTCCGGTCTTAAAAATATCACATTGCACGAGTTTACGAGGTAATCCTTTTAACGAAGGGGTTCACTTGTATTTCTCCACGTCTTGTTGTCCTCACGATAACATTGACCTCACTTTGTTGGTATTTTTGATATATCGTTTTGACACAATAACACAACAAATCAGTGCGTCCGCTACTGACGCGGATAAAGAGGTTACCTTGTCTCCTCCCCCCGTGTAAGTAAAAAAAATTCCATGTACTTTAGAACATTCTTGATTCTTCCACATCCGTATGTTTTACTGATGCATTTGATTTATCGCGCAGTATGCAGCCAACTGAGGATACTGACGCACGTGCTAGGAGTGTGTCGCCCCTTGTGAGTCCTTTTCTTGATGTGGAGGCTTCGCAGAGGGGAACGGGGGTTGAATCCAAGTCATTGGACCACTTGATGCGGGAGTTGGAGTTGGTTGCTGCGCGTCAGGCTGAGCTGGTCGCGTAAGTGAGACGGGCTATGCTGGTGAGAGTAGCCGTTCTGCACAGAAGGAGGAGGAGATCACTAGTTTGAAGGCGCAGCTGGCCAGTGCCCAAGCGGAGTTGGTGAGCTCCAAGGCTGAGTTGGAGAGCTCCAAGGTTGTGTTGGAGCGCTCGGATGCGTACGCGCGGAGGTTAGCCTACGAGAAGCTGCAGCTCTGGGCGAATCTGGACCAAGAGCGATCTGCCTTTGCTCAGTACAAGTCTACATGTCTGTGGGCTCTAAAGTACTTAGAGCAGAATAAGGTCAATCTGTTCTCTCAGCTGGACGAATTCCGCAAAATAGTGGAAGCTGCTCTGGAGAGGCAGGAAGAGAAGCTGCGCAAGCTTAGCATAGAGTATGATGAGGAGTTGTACCCGCATCTGGTGTCGTCTATAGTTGAGCGCAGGTAATCCTTTTAATTTATTGTTATTTGCCTCTATACTTATAATCTTTGCAAGTATATAACATTGTGTTGCTTTTGTAGGTGGTTGATCAGTCATCTGGCTGCGCTATGTACTTTAGAGTCCCCAGAGGTCACAGGGGCTTTGGTAAAGTTGTGGAATGCGCCGTGGCACATGGAAAGACATTGGCCGCAGACAAGCAGGATGAGGCTAAGTTGTTGACTGTGCCACTTGCTGAGGTATCTGGGTACAAGCTGGACACCCTCGATGAGCTCGTCGCTGCTATGGAGGAAATGAAGCAAGTTGAGCTTCCTCAGATCGCGCAGCTGGAGCGCGACCAGGATTACCCGATTGATGTAATCATGAAGGGGCTCACTTTGGCGAGGCATCTGATGGACGATGCTGACCAGCAACCAGACTTCTACCTGAAGCCTGATGTTTCGCAGTTGCAGGTATCCCTCTTCGCCCATCCGCGTGATATACTTAACCCATTCAATATTGAGAAGGAGGTGCCTCTGCAGGTATCCTTGAATGCCTATGCTTCCAGACTTGCCCGGAAGAAAGGCATCAAGGGGAAGGCTATCCTGTACGGCATTGGCGCGGCTCATCTCCCCAGGTCCGATAGAGTACCGGTTAGTGTGCCAACGGTTGCTCCTAGTGATGCTGAATTGCTGAAGAGGCTTGGGGATGCTAAGGATGCAGCCTTTTGCGATAGCAGCACCCAGCTGAGGCGTACACATAGCTTTTAGGCTTGTATGATGTTTTTTGAACAAATTTGTATGTATAAACACGTCGTTTATAATGATAAGGAGTTCATTTGTACATTTGACTTTTTTGTATGCACTTAGCCTTTTTGAGTTCTCCAAGCACTTATAATTATGTTTGAACTTGTTGTTCTTCGTGAGTATTTTGAGTGCTATTTGTACATAACTTACGTATCTTTGCATCAAGACTTCTAAGTATCCAAAGCGTGGTCAAGAGAAAATCATAATCATGTATGAAGTTCATAAAGTAAAGATCATATTCGTGTATGAAATTTGTAACTTGAAAAAATCACAGTTATATATGAATTTTGACAAGTATGCAGCGTACAACGAATATTATTTTAAGGAGTCAAGAGTCTTGGCTCCTAAATTGTTAAACGCGCACTGTGTGCAATGTTGCGCATCCATCGTGGGGTGCGCAAGTAACTTACGCCAACGTCTTGAGCGTGAGGTGTTTAACAAGGATGCGTGATCCGGTGTTGATGGGTTTGCAACCCTCTTACTCAACGAGTTGTTTAGTAGGTTAACTCATCCTTTTACCATCGTGGGTATTAATAAGTGCATGCACGCCATGTAGGCTAAAGGTAATGTAACCAACACATTGAAGTATAAATAGTATTTAAATAACAATGTAGAGAAAATGTGTCGCAGAGTTAGCTAGAAACCGCGAATTTGAATTATTACTTGCAAGTTTTTATAAAGAAGAGAAAGTACTTATCTAGATAAATAAAAAAAAAGTAGAAATACATGGATCTTTATTGGGGCACATACTAAAGTGCATGGGTATCCATGTGCGGGGCCGTAGCCTTTCCTAAAGATAGCATCTTTTGAGATTGCGAATGTTCCACGTGCGTTGTAGCTCATGGCCATACTTATCACGCAACTTGTACGCGCCTTTTCCTAGTGCTTCGATGACCTCGTAAAGTCCTTCCCACTTTGGTCCGAGCTTTCCAGTATCTTCTGCGCGGCTTGAATCGTTTTCGCGGTATATGAAATCGCCTGGTCTGAATGAAGTGCTTCGTAATTTAGCATCATATTATCCTTTCATCCTTGACTTGGCTTTTTCTTCCTGTATCGCTGCGCGTTCACGCCTTTCTTCCAGTAGATCTAGGTCTATGCGCCGCTCATCATCATTTATGGCAATGTTAACTTCCGCTGTGCGAATAGTTGGCATCCCGATTTCGGCCGGTATAGTACCATATCCCGCGCATCACGGTGCATAGTGGGCCAGTAGTATCCTGACCGTAGGGCTCACGCCACGACAGACCGTGGTCCTGAGTGCATACTGCATGAACCAGCGTGGATCTCTCGGAGCACGTAATCTGCCTGAAGAGGTCCAATGCACCTAAGTCATGGTTGCAGGAATGAGCGCCTGTATAGGACGCCATCTCTGAGCTCAAATCGCTGTGCTGTGCGCCGTATTCGTCGAGCATCCTTCTGTTCTTGTGGGAGTATGCCCTTGCTTATAAAGTCCATGATAGGGGTCATCCACGTAGGGCCTTCTTCTTCTATCACCGTAGATATTTCCATCTCCGAGATGGATTTATCTTTTAGGATCTCTACTAGTACTTGTTTTGACAGGTGAGCAAAACTCGTAGATGCGATTTTGCTTAGCGCATCTGCTTTCTTGTTTTCCCCTCTGGGGACTTGTTTGATCGTAAACCTGTCAAAACCTTGGATTAAGGACTTTTTTTTTCAAGGTATTGGATCATGTTGTCTTCTTTTGCCTCGTATTCGCCTGACACCTGGTTGGCTACTAATCGGGAGTCTACGTTTGCCTCTAGGTTGCGTACACCCATTCGCGTTGCGATGCGTAGT
>LBNU01017025.1:6032-16035 GCA_014162995.1 Artemisia annua | reverse complement strand
CCGTCGCTCTTCTTAACCATCACTGGATTAGAAAGCCAGTCATGGTAGTAGACTTCTCGCATGATGCCCGCGTCCACTAGCTTGTGCACTTCTTCCAAGATGGCTTTCGCGCGCTCTGGAGCTTGGCCACGCTTTTTCTGCCTTACTGGTGGATATCCTTGTCGGATTTGCAGCTTGTGTTCCGAGATTTACCGCGACACACCAGTCATGTGCTTTGGTTCCCATGCAAAGACATCCAGATTCTTTTGCAGGAGTGCGCTCACGGCTGCTTTGCCCTTCTCAGATAGCGAGCCCCCAAGAGATACTTGTTGTTCAGGGTAATCGGGGTGGATTGCTACTTTTAGGTTCAGTATCTTGGTTGCCCTATGTTCTGGAGTGTGTGTTGTTTCGCATGTAACCGTGTTACATTCTGCGGGTAGCACTGCATTATTATACCTTCTACTGGGAATTTGAGCATCCCATGTGCAGTGGATGGTACTGCGTATGGCTGATATTCCCGATCTTCCAATGATGCCGTTGTATGGAGAGGGAGACCTAATCACCATGAAGTTCATCCAAGCTTTTGCCAAGAGATCCTTATTACCGACCATAACTAGCAGCCGTAATTGTCCCACTGGCCATATTTTTTCTCCTGTAAAGCCTGTTAATGATATCGCGGCGGGGACTAGCTGACTTCGTATCTCAGGTCGTAACCTCTTGAAACAATGTTCGTACATTATATCCGCGGATGCCCCTCCATCAACGTACATTCGGTGGATATCGTGACCCCCCGCGTTTATTTCGATGGTGAGCGGTTATGCCACTGCGTTGTCCGCAGTCAAAGTGGGAAAAGAGATTTCATTACCGGAAGAAAATCTTTGGCTGATTTTTTGCTTGACCTTGCGCTGCCATGATTGTATCATGTAGATTGTGACAGCTTTATCTTTAGGTGCTTCCTTTTTATCCACGGTCTTTTGTCTGTCTTTCCCATCTTTGATGTGCTTAACTAAGTGATCCATCCTGCCCTCTTTCACTAATTTGTCAATTAGTTGGCGCAATTGGACGCACTCATTTGTGGTGTGGCCCTTCTATCCGTGATATTCACAATATCCATTCCCTGTGCGCTTCCCTTCTGGGGTGCGCATTGGTGGGGTTTAGGGAAGTTTGCGCCTTCTGTTGCAAATATCTCTCTTGGAGTTTTTATCAACGGGGTATATTTGTCGTTTCCCCGTGCGCCTCTATCATTGCGATAGTTCTTACTACGATTACCGCTCTGGTCATTGGATTGTTTCCTTGACTGTTCTTGCGGTCTGTAATTCGGGTATCCTTTTTTGCTATCTGCAGCGGCAGCTTCACCTTGGACGAAGGACCTTGTGCGCTTCATTAGTTCATCAAAGGTTTGGGGAACCTTATCATTTAATTTCCTAATGAGCTCTAGGTTATTAATCCCATTCATGAACCCTGAAATTTTTAGTACTTCAGGACACGCCTTGACGTGTATACATTCATCCTTAAAGCGCTCCATGTAAGCACTCGTTGATTCCCCTTGGCGCTGTTTTACTCTGGCCAATTCCACAGGGTTTTTGGCGCACTTCTTTCTCTGAGTGAAATTCAAGCGGAATGCTTTTCTCAACTCTTCAAACCCATTTATGCTTCTTCGTGGAAGCTTACTAAACCAGGTTCGCGCATTCCCCACTAATGTGGAGTTGAACATATGGCACCACACAATTGTGGCCAATTTTCGATAGTAGCTACGGATTCGAAAATTTTTAGGTGATCATCATGATCACCCGTTCCATCATATGTTTTAACATTGGCGGGCATGCGCCTTTTCTTGTGATCCGAATAATCGCTGATGTGCCGTGTGAATGCATCAATCTTTTGGCGACGCCAAGGAAGAGATATATCTTCGTCTTCTTCCTCGCGATGTCTTCCTGGTATGTGCTTATTCACATACCTTTTATTCATCATTATTAGACTATTTAGACCAAAAACTAACATTAAAAGCCAAAGATATCGTGTTTTAGTGTTTAAGACTGTGCAGGTAAGGATATTGCAAAAACAACATGAAAAGCAACCTAAAAGCCTAAATCGAGCACGAGATATGGAAAAGAGTTTGAAAGTGAAGTAAAAGATGAAATCTACTTGTGAAAAGCCCGTGAAGACACAATATTTCTCAAAAGCTCAAGAAAGTAAAAGAGACGCTTAATCAAAGCTCAAATATGATTATGAAGTTAAACTTTCTAAATCCGAGCAAGTGATCACTTTTATGCTTTTGAAGATCTTTGGAAAGCTCGTCAACACATCACCTCAAAGTTACAAGGACTCAAGTCGCACTTTTGGAAAGTTTAGAAGCGTTGTATCTCTAGTTCACGCTTAGTATTCATGAAATATAGAAGTTTAGGAGGGCTAAGTGTTCAAGTTGTAAACAAGGAAGCATCCCTTGCTCCCTTAAATACCACCTCCTAGCTTCATTTTAGTTAGTTAGATTTTAGTTTATTTCAAGTTGTAGTGTAAGATTTTATTAATGCAAGCTTTTATTCCATGTCTTAATCATTTTTCTTTGCTTATTTCCTAGCTTATTTCAATCTTTCTTTTACATTTCCACATCTTATTCAAGCTTATTTACTTCTATCTTGATCCAATATAAGCTTATACAAGTCTTGTACCACCTTTGCATGGACAGAAATTTTTGTGCCTTTTAATGATGACTTGAGCTTATTTAGATCGCGTTAGCTTGTAAAGGCTTATTTAAAGTTCTTTATCTAGCTTATCATTTAGTTTTACAAACGTTTTCATTAAGTTTAAATCGATTTCTTACATAAAAATTTTAGAATTGAGTTACAAGCCCTAGAAATTGTTTTAGCTTATTTTTGGATCGTTAAGACTTTTTATAGCTTATTTGGGATTTTTAGTTTGCTTATTAATTAGTTTTCACAAGTTTCTTTTGAGTTTTAATCTTTACTTTACGTTAAATATAAGTTCTACATGTTCCAAGATTTTATTGCGAGTTTGGTTCAATAAAGTTTAGGGTTTAGCGAGTTTGACACCATTTTCAGCGAGTATGGAGTAATTTTTGTAGCGAGTTTGGTCCTTGTTTAAATCCTAGCGAGTTTCATTTTTAGGGTTTAGCGAGTAGGAGTTAAATTTTCAGTCCTAGCGAGTATGTTTTTGATTGAATAGCGAGTATGGGGTATTGATTTTAGCGAGTTTGCTATATTTGAATGCTAGCGAGTTTACTTGGCTAGCATGTTTCATTTATTTCCTATCTTAGCGAGTTTGTTTCTAATCCTAGCGAGTTTGTTATTTTTAAATCCTAGCGAGTTTGGTTTTAATAACCTAATGAGTATTAAACTTTTGTTAGCGAGTTTGGGTTTTGTATGTTAGCGAGTTTGGTTCTTATTTCATTAGCGAGGTTGGAGTATTTATGTGTGAGTTTAATTTTTAGTTTTCAAGTCTTAGTCTCCTTTTAGTGTCGTGTCTTTTGTTTCATAAGCCGAGCTAGGCTTTTACTTACTTCATCGTTTATCGAGTGAAGTTTTGTTTAGATCATTTCTAAACGAAACTCTGACGAAATTTCTTAAAACCTTTTAGTTTTATTTCACTTAGTTTATTTTCCATTCTTATTAGCTTAACCTGAGTTTGTTTAAACTTTAAACATTACCTTAGTTTTATTTTCCTTTTCGTTAATTAAATATAAAACTCCAAAAACATTTTACTTTTTACTTTCTTTTATAATTTGTAGTCTTCATTTCATTTCTCTTTTACGTTTTATTTAGCTTTATGTTTTCTTTTGTCGTTCTTCTTATTACTTTTTAATCTCGGTCTTTATTTTATTTAAATTTCAAACAAGCTTTCGTAGTATAACTAAAACCAAATCTCATCTTTTAAACCCATTCTTTTCACATAACTCACGACTCGAGTGACAAGATCAATTTCAACCCTCGTTGGGACAACGATCCTCGTGGTAAAAGCTTCACCGCTTATTCTGCCTCGATCAATTTTTGGCGCCGCTGCCGGGGAGCGGTTGAAAAGATTAAGTCATTCGTCGTTCGAGACTTGTGATTTGAAGAACCTTCTTTTAGAAGTTAACGCTTTTCTTAAACATAAAAACAACTAAAAATTATAAAACCTATAAAAGCCAAAAATATTTTCTCTTTTCTTTTATAAACTTATAAAAACCAAAAAGATTTTCCTTTCTACTTTATTTTTCACTTTGTTTTGTTTTGATTTGTATGATCACTCGTTCCAAGTCTAACTTGAACGAGTCTTCTTCTTCTTCTTCTACAGTGCCTTCTAACCGCAGTCGTCGTAGACGAAAGCAAAGGAACGTACCCGAGTTACGTGATCCTCAAGATTTCATCACCGAGATGAATAACAACAACAACAACGGTGCACAAGACAATGGTGAACACCCGCCGGTGGGTGGTAACCAACCTCTTCATGATTTACGTCCAATGGAGGAGCAACTCCAATCGCCTTTCCAAGGTGTGAGGAGAGCCATTGTTATTCCCGATATTCAAGCAAATCATTTTGAAATCAATCATGGATTACTCAATCTCATTTCGGGTATATCCTTTCATGGTTTTGATCACGAAGATCCTCATGTTCACATTCGGAACATAACCGACATTGCTGAAACAATTAAGATCAACCAAGTTCCTTATAATGTTGTCAAAATGAAATTGTTTCCCTTTTCTCTCAAAGGAGCTGCTCGTACTTGGCTAGACAAAGAACCCCCCAATTCGATTCATACTTGGGATGATTTGGCTAGCAAGTTCCTTAACCATTTCTGTCCACCTTCAAAAACCTCAAATCTTCGTACTCAAATCTTTCGTTTCCAACAAGCTTTCGATGAATCATTCAGCGAAGCTTGGGATCGATTCAAAGAGTTACTTGAAAAGTGTCAGAAGGGTGGAATGACTGTCGTGACAAATGATGATGATGAGCTTATTCCCACACGTCTTGTAACCGGTTGGAGAGTGTGCATCGACTATCGAAAGCTCAATGAGGCCACTCGAAAGGACCATTTTCCACTTCCTTTCATGGATCAAATGATTGAACGACTTGCTTTTCTTGATGGTTTTTCTGGCTATTTTCAAATTCCCATTGATCCTCCCGATCAAGAGAAAACCACTTTTACTTGTCCCTACGGAACATTTGCCTACCGTCGTATGCCCTTTGGCTTATGCAATGCCCCAGGCACGTTCCAGAGGAGTATGACCGCTATTTTCCAAAACATGATCGGGAAGACGATGGAAGTTTTTATGGATGATTTTTCCGTGTATGGTGATTCATTTTCGTCTTGTCTCTCCCATTTAGAACAAATGCTCCAAAGGTGTGAAGACACTAACCTAGTTCTGAATTGGGAGAAGTGTCACTTTATGGTTAAAGAGGGTATAGTCCTCGGCCATAAAATCTCAAAAGCCGGGATTGAGGTGGACAGAGCCAAAGTCGATGTTATCGCAAAATTACCTCATCCCACGACCGTCAAGGGAATTCGAAGTTTCCTAGGTCATGCTGGCTTTTATAGACGTTTCATACAAGACTTTTCCAAAATAGCCCGACCATTGACTCACCTTTTAGAAAAGGAAGCCCCGTTCATCTTCACCAATGAGTGCATTGAAGCATTTAATACCCTTAAAAAGAAGTTGACGGAGGCTCCTATTTTAGTTGCCCCCGATTGGGATTTGCCCTTTGAATTAATGTGTGATGCTAGTGATTATGCAATTGGGGCAGTCCTGGGGCAACGAAAGGACAAATATTTTCGGCCTATACACTATGCAAGCAAAACCATGAATAGTGCTCAGTTTCATTACACCACAACTGAAAAAGAGATGTTGGCAGTCATTTATGCTTTTGAAAAATTTCGACCATATCTTCTTTTAAAGAAATGCATAGTGTATACGGACCATTCAGCCTTAAAATACTTAATGACCAAGCCTGATGCCAAACCAAGACTTATGCGCTGGGTTCTCCTTTTACAAGAGTTTAAAGTTGAAATTAGAGATAAAAAAGGCTCGGAGAACCTAGCTGCTGACCATTTGTCCCGTCTTGAAAATCCTCACCAAGGCGAGCTCGAGAAAAAGGATATTGATGACTCATTTCCTCTCGAAGCCCTTGGGAGCGTGTCACTTGGTGATTCTAGTACCCCATGGTTTGCCGATTTTGCAAACTACCATGCGGGGAATTTTATAAGGAAAGGAATGTCGACCCAGGCCAAAAAGAAATTTTTCAAAGATGTGAAACATTATTTTTGGGAAGACCCTTATTTGTTCAAAATTTGTGCGGACCAAATCATTCGGAGATGTGTCCATGGTAAAGAGGCCGAAGCTATTTTGATGGCATGCCACAATGGACCCACAGGGGGACATCATGGTGCCAATTTTACTGCTAAAAAAGTTTTTGACTCCGGTTTCTTCTGGCCTTCGATCTACCGCGATGCACAGGACCTGGTGAAGTCTTGTGACGCGTGCCAACGACAAGGAAAAATTTCACAGCGGGATGAGATGCCTCAAAACTCCATCCAAGTTTGTGAAATCTTTGACGTTTGGGGAATCGATTTCATGGGACCATTTCCATCTTCAAACAAAAACAAATACATCCTCGTGGCAGTCGATTATCTTTCTAAATGGGTTGAAGCAAAAGCTTTTCCAACTAACGACGCCCGAGTGGTTGTAAAATTTTTGAAAAGTTTGTTTGCCAGATTCGGTACACCTCGAGCTATTATCAGTGACCGTGGAACTCATTTTTGTAATGACCAATTTTCAAAAGTTATGTCAAAATATGGTGTTACCCATCGACTTAGTACTGCTTATCATCCTCAAACTAGTGGTCAAGTCGAGGTGTCGAATCGTGGCTTGAAAAGAATTTTGGAAAGAACCGTGGGTGAGAATTGTTCTTCTTGGTCGGACAAGTTAGATGATGCACTCTGGGCCTTCTGCACAGCTTATAAAACACCAATTGGTTGTACTCCTTACAAGCTTGTGTACGGAAAGGCATGTCATCTTCTGATCGAGCTAGAGCATCGCGCCTGCTGGGCCCTAAAACATGTGAATTATGATTTAAAAACAGCGGGTGATCACCGAAAAATCCAGTTGAATGAGTTGAATGAACTCCGTGATCAAGCTTATGAAAATTCTTTAATTTACAAGGAGAAAACAAAACGGATTCATGATTCAAAAATCAAAAATCGTGTTTTTAATGTCGGTGATCAAGTTTTGCTTTTTAACTCAAGTTTAAAAATATTTTCTAGAAAGCTAAAGTCCCGTTGGTCTGGACCGTTTACCGTTGTCCAAGTTTTTCCTTATGGTACCGTTGAACTTTTTAATCAAAATGGGGAACATTTTAAGGTAAACGGTCATCGTTTGAAACACTACTTTGGAGGGGATCTACCTTTGGTGATCCCGGATCTCCAAACTTTCCCCAAGGACAACTAAATTCGGGGATAGAGTCAAGCTAAGTGACTCGATGATAAAAAACAAAGCGCTTCGTGGGAGGCACCCCATGCTTATCCATCTATGTTTTTTAAGTTTCTAATAAGTAACGCGAGGAGGGCGACCTCTTCCAATCTTGTGTTTGCTTGGTTGTTTGGGTTTGTGCAGGATTTACCCAATTCATGATGACTCTCGTACTCGTGGTTCGTCTCATCTCCACTCGAGTCCCATGTCTTGATGCTTGCTTGGAAATCACTATATCCAAATCTTATCGACTAATGGTATCTTTGGCATACTTGATAAACGGCCTTAGATTTATTGTTAGGATTACCCTTACCTTGAAAACATTGAGGACAATGTTTATCTTTAGTCTGGGGGGGGTGAATCTTCGATTTGATTGACCTAGCACTTTCATCTTTGTCGTTTACTTACGCAACCCCGTTTTTCCCCAAAAATCAAAAAAAAAATTGAAAAATTTTGAAAAATTTCAAAGCAAAAAGCACAAAAAAATGAGAAAAATATATAAAAACTATGCAAAAATAGAATAAAAGTTTTGACACCGAGTTTGACTTTCCTACTAGGTAAGAGTGAGAATAAAAATTTTGACTTGATCCGGGCGTGTTGAGCCCTAGCATGTTCCCTTAACCAAAGATGATCATGAAAGCTCTTTCTAGTTTTGTACACAAGGAGCTACTCTTTTGTCGGCTCCCGTACTTTACTTTATATATGCATGGCTTAAAATTATCGGCTAAGTATCCGCGGATCTCATTATTTGAGATTTTCAAAATGCGGAGAATGAGATATGATAGTGTTTATTTAGAAGTTAGTTACCATACGTGGAGTAGTGGTTCTCTTTAAAGCTCATCGACGGTACTTGTGGCCTTTCGTTCCCATCAGCCTGTTTCAACCCATATCTTGTGTGCTAATTAAAGATGTTAGGTTTAGCCGATGAGTAGTTCTTGATCTTCTTAAGAGAATCTTTGCTTGGGAAATTGGGTACACATCTTGGATACACGCCATTATCTCGAGTTGTAATGTATATCGTTGAATAAGCGTAGTACGCATGTGGTTTCGGAGCTACCCTAAAGCCCGTTGTTATGTATGAGCTAAGGTGCTTTAAGACTTCGGATTGAGATCGGACCTTGGATCCTAGATTCCAACCCTAGCAGTTGGCGGTAGGTCTTGGATTGATACCGTGAAGGTTCGGAGTTGAGAAGTTACTAAGGCAATTTAAAAAAAATAAAAAAAAAAAAAAAAAAAAAAAAAAAAAAAAAAAAAAAAAAAAAAAAATAAAATAAAATCCAAGAATAAGGATGTATGTTGAAGATTTATGGATCATGAGTTCTAGTGTTAAGACTAAAGTTGGTCGCGCGTGAGGTGCATGTTACGATCCTAGATCGGACGCATGAGGTGCACGTGAAATGTACTCGCCAACTTATGTCTATTTTTGATATATTCCAAAGTCTTTGTATGTATCCAATATCCTTGATGTGGACCACATTTCTCTTGCAGACCTTCTTAAGGGAAGATCGATAGCTACTTAGCGTTTGAATTTGGTATCTTTATCGGACTAAATCATATTGAAACGAGAAAATATGAAGCAATTCATTTCTCAAATAAATTAAAAAATTCTAGATGCACTAAGATTTGGGAACGGGAGGTGACCACACACAAGTAACTTCCATGAGTGGTATTGGTATCTAACGTCTAAGTAAATGGTGATCTCGTTTTTGCACTTAGTTTGGGACTTGTGAAAAATCAGGGACGATGAATTTTATCCAATCGGTCACTTTTCTATGAATCGTGTTCTTGCTCTATGACCCTTAATCGTTATCAAAAGATAATGAAAGTCAGGCACACCGTCATGAACTAAAGTAGTGTAATATATGATGTACATAGGCTAAAATGGAAAACCGAGGCGTTTTAGGGAATAAATGATTTTGTATCTTCTTTGAACGTTTTGCTACTTTTCAAAGTTAGTAAAGAGAGGTTTTGAAATTATTTATCCTTAAAGCGTGATGTGATTACATTGCGTGAGGACACGCAATACCTTAGTCTGGGGGATTTTGGTATGTGCTTATTCACATACCTTTTATTCACCATTATTAGACTATTTAGACCAAAAACTAACATTAAAAGCCAAAGATATCGTGTTTTTGTGTTTAAGACTGTGCAGGTAAGGATATTGCAAAAACAACATGAAAAGCAACCTAAAAGCCTAAAACGAGCACGAGATATGGAAAAGAGTTTGAAAGTGAAGTAAAAGATGAAATCTACTTGTGAAAAGCCCGTGAAGACACAATATTTCTCAAAAGCTCAAGAAAGTAAAAGAGACGCTTAATCAAAGCTCAAATATGATTATGAAGTTAAACTTTCTAAATCCGAGCAAGTGATCACTTTTATGCTTTTGAAGATCTTTGGAAAGCTCGTCAACACATCACCTCAAAGTTACAAGGACTCAAGTCGCACTTTTAGAAAGTTTAGAAGCGTTGTATCTCTAGTTCACGCTTAGTATTCACGAAATATAGAAGTTTAGGGGGGCTAAGTGTTCAAGTTGTAATCAAGGAAGCATCCCTTGCTCCCTTAAA
>LBNU01017024.1:0-10357 GCA_014162995.1 Artemisia annua | reverse complement strand
TATCCAAACACTGCCGCTACATCTCCTAGTATGCTCGTTACAGCATTGCATAGAAAAAAGTTTGGGTGCCGCCAAGAAACTGATCAGGTAATGGCAAGTTGATCATTACAAATAATTCTTATGTTGCTGGTATGTAACATATCAGTCATCGAAATTTACTTTTTCAGTGTCAAAACCGACTCAATCCAATGGAAACTCATCCATAATTCTTGTGTTGCTGGTTAGTCTATATAAGGGTTCATGGATTACGTTTACCGCATATGGCATTTACTAATGGGTATATGCAATAGGTTTACAATATAAGAACTAAAGCATGGGGGCATAGGCCATACGGTGTATGATATTTTTATTTTTATTTTGAAAGCTAGATTATATAATATATATCATAGGGTGCATGATATAGTTGCTATAATTCTATAAACAATTGAAAAAATAGGAATTACGCAGAGAGACAGAGAGACACTGTGTAGAGAAATCTAACAAAGTAAGCAAAATGTATACTCTGAGGCATTCCTCAAACATAATTTTTTCTAGACCAAT
Source organism: Artemisia annua (assembly GCA_014162995.1). NCBI lineage: Eukaryota > Viridiplantae > Streptophyta > Magnoliopsida > Asterales > Asteraceae > Artemisia > Artemisia annua. The sequence continues at coordinate 9,817 of LBNU01017024.1, read as the reverse complement.
ACACACTCTTATAAGTTATAACTTGAATTTATATTTCTAACATGCTCTAAACAATACAATAATAACAAAATGAATACTGAATCTATAGGATGCATTGCACTATCTAGGAACATGGGGTGGATTCCAATCCATCATGTAACATTTATACTAGTCACTTTGAAATCTTTCAAATCTAGCATCTTTGTGTCAACATTTAATTATGCTTGACAATTCGACCAAGTAACAAGCTCAAATCACTTCATATATTAAATAACATAGTGCGGCAATAGAACTTATTTTGCTATTGAAAAACCGTTTTAGGGCCACTTATATTAAACCCTTAACAACCAAATAACCACACTTTAAACCTTAAACCATAAACACTATACCATACATGTCAATGCACCGGATCTTACCCTATGCAGTCCATTTACACAACCCAACAAATCCAACAAATCCAGAAAATGAGTGGGTGTAAAAGTTTAATTCTAAATACTAGAACTGAAAACTGGGAGCAAAAAAACAGAGTGACAGAGTGCATGCATATGAATTTCTGTACAGATTCTGCTCTAACTATAAAATTAACCATGAACATAATAATTAACTGATAAAAGGTATATTAGAGAAAAGATAGGTAATGCTATACACGTAAATGATGGATAGCTTTAAACCATAAATCTATGCAAGACCATTAACAAAATTATGCTCTATGATAATATTCTCAAAAGGTCAAGCAAAGAACACTTACTAAGAATCCCTCTTTGCTTATTCATATGGAAAGCAGAAAAATGTTTGAAGTCCATTTCTCTTCTAGTATTGCAGATTGCAACCAATTTCTGTTGCTTCCGAGAGTGTGAGGAAAGATTATCTTTTTCCCCAAAACCACTAACACATGAACATGGCATGCTACTAAGATCCTTGTGATTAAACCTGTTCCCCTGAGATTAAAAAGGAATGCATGTGATAAATGGTGAGATAGAAAGTTATCAGAGCTATAATCTTACACCAAGTGTAAAATAGGCACATTTAAATTTTAACCAAAACAGAATAATTTCAAAAATTCCATGCTACTTCCATTGAAATAAAGCGTAAAGATATAAAATACTTTCTACGCTTTTCTCCGGAAAAGGTAGATTGAACCTTTTGATGGTTTACTTACATCAATTTCATTACAAAATCAAGACTAATATCCTTTCGGCAGACAGATATGTTTAAAAGCCAGAGTGTGTTTGCAGACAATGGTATTGGTAAGGCGTGATGCAACTTATCCATAATTGAGGGAGTGCAATGTTCAGTCTGCTATTAGTTTTACAAGTACTTAACAGATAGTGACTAGCTTTGGAAGAAAGGTTAGTTGACTATTATCAAACAGACCAAAAATACGATATCCGTATACCAAAAAAGACCTTATGTTAAGCTAAAAGGTCTGCAAAGCCAAGGCCTGTTACTTATATTTGATGGTACCTTGGTCCCACAAGTCCTATACCCCATTGTGCTACAGAAGAGTTAACAATCACCTTCATGGACCGTATACGACAGCCTCTAGATAGACAACATAGTCATCAAATTAATCTAAAATAAGGAACCTAACCCATCAATTTGAGACCCTAGAATCCCACTAAGTGAACAAAAAAAATTATAAATGGTGCAAGGCATGTTGGAAGCAGTGGTTATATAATCGAATCACGATGTTTCTAGGAAAAACAAAAGGCAACTCTTAATGACGCTACACCTGAAGATAAGTTTCTAATTATGAAAGATTGTAAAATTTGATATCAAACTAAGAACACTCAATTAATAGTAAACTAGTAGGAAAAGTATACAAACAAAATTTTAAAATTTTCCACAATTTCCACAAACCCCAGTTATATGCTGCTTTCAGATAAGCAATAATTACTAAGTCAACTGATCTGCTTGCAGACCAATAAGTCATAAGTCACAACTACATCCAAATACTTAAATTCAGGCCCCAACTAATTACTCTACAGCATCATACGCATTTTCAGTTACGCCCTCTTTATAATTTTCCAAATATCCAAAAAAAAGTCACGATTCATCAAGCCGAGACCGAAATGACAAACTTTTCTCCCATTTATAGAATAACGCAGACGATCCAAAACAGGAACAAGATTTTTACTTTAAATATCAGAATACTAATATGAACTTGTAATTTGTCAATTTTATATATGACAACCACTAGATCCAAACCTATCAAGTTTTATCATTTAGTAATCAAGGCTACTAACTTTGTATCATATTTTCAAAGTCAAAATACTATAATAAAAACCTAAACACACTTTAAGATATGCAACCAAATGATATACCCCTAATTAAAATAGGATATAAAAAAGATGTTGGCTTACATTGTGGATAAATGGTGGTCGGGTGATCTGAGTTGATGATAACTCCATTACCATCTGGGTAGGATATGGGTTGAGTGATTTTGTTGGTAGTTGAGTAATTTCAAGGGTTTATAGCTGGATTGAAGTATTTTTGACTTTTTCCTTTTAACGTCAATACAGTTAAAAAGGTAAACAAGAAAAGTCAATTTTTCTCTTTCAGAAACCAGCTTCTCTGACCTCGGTTCGGTTCGGGTCCGGTTTGCTCGGTTCGGTTCGGTTTTGGCCCATACTCATCAGACAAAGTGTAGCACAAACTGAAAACTGAGTGGGTTCAATTGAACCCTCTTTTCTAATGACTTTTTTAAGGGTATGTTTGCCAAAGTAGATGGAGCTGGTGCTGTTGCTGGTGCTGATGTTGGTGCTGATGCTGAAAAAAAATTATAAAAACAGATTATTTATAAGCTACATGAAGTAAATTTTTTTTATAATATCTTATAAGTTCGCCAAACAAAGATTATTTTTTAAGTAGCTTATTTTTCTTTTTTAAAAAAATAAGCATAATCTCTTCATAATCTTTCATGCGCCAAACACAAATGTATAAGACTTTGATAAAAGACTTGTAGTTTAACAAGTTTTTCTTAAAAGTTTTTCAAAAAGCTTTCATTGCAATGCATAAAAACCTCTTCTAAAAGCTTTTTAAAATAGTAAAAAGTTGTTGTTTTGCCATTATGAATGCTCTTAGCTCCGCCTATTAACATTTTCAACAAGTAGTGGTTGAATTATAAGAACCAGTTATTTGTATGGTCCGGTCCAATGTCTTGTCTTGAATTCACATATGGTTAACGTCCAAACATTTTAAGTCCAAAAGAATATATCAAACATATAAGCCAATTGCCTATTTTAATATCAACTTAACCATTATTTCACTAAAAATATAAAAAGTGATTGGAAGTCTAAATCGCAAATAATGACTCTTCTCCAAAATATAAGTCAGGTTCATAACATAAGATGCCTACCATATAATAACTATGAAGATTTGTTCTACGATTCTAAAGATTTCTTATACACAAAATTGCATACCAAAACCAAATTATCATATTGATGTATCAATCTTAGTTAGCATGTAACATAATGGGTGTTGACAGATTACAAGAATTGTTGCATAGATTAACCTTATCATTGTCCCTGATAGGTGATTCAGTAAAATGATTTACAGCCGTCAGATATAAGAAACTTTTGATCCTTCACCGTGATAACTTGTTATTTTTCATATAAAGAAAACATCGATGATTGTATGCCCAACATGGTACAAATTGTAGTAGAACTAGAAAGCTAAATGTTATAAGGCACACAATCTCATATGACCCGCTAGTGTATTCTGTATGAACTGAAATCATATGACATTTAAAAAAATAGATCTAATGCTTCAAATATTACTTCCGGAACACACAAACTACTTTACCTTTATCATTTCACAACTCACTATCTACAATACATACAAAATAGCCGTCATTTTACACAGTCAAAGACACACCCTCAACTTTATTACGTCCACCATTCATGAATGCGAAATAAAACAAAGAAAGAGACGTAATGTTACATTTTTCGTGCCATCACGTACGTAGATACTCACACCATTCAGAAATAGTAACTAGTGCGAGACAGAATAAGGTGTGATGATTAAGAAAAAAAAGGAATGAGATATGATGTGATCGTAGAACGGAAGTGAGGACAATNGAAAAAAAAAGGAATGAGATATGATGTGATCGTAGAATGGAAGTGAGGACAATATACATCTTGTAAGTTTTTAGTCCCACATCGGACAAGGAATACAAAGTTTTCTTATTTATATGTTGTGATGTTCGGGAAGTGTAACAAATTGAGAAAAGCGTGATGTTGATTGCTTTATGACTTGTGTGGAGTTAAAAAGGGTTAACTGATAATTCCAAATTAGTGATTAAGCAATTAGTTCATACGATTTCTCACATTTTTACTATTTAAAAATAATTTTTCAACATAAATCTTTTATTATAATTTTTCAACAGAAATCTTTTATATAATAAAGGGGATTTCTAAAATGTGCCCTCATGCACATGTTAAGTAAAATATTTTAAACTCAAACTTTCCTTAAAAATCAGAAAACACATTTAAATCTAATTAATTAATCTTATAAATTTCCTTAATTAAGACGGTTATACATTTAATTTAATGAAACTTTACTTTTATATTGGTTCAAAACATGTGCCTTGAGGGCACATTTTAGAAAATCCCTATAATAAAAGAATTACATTATTTTTATTATAATTTTTCAACAGAAATCTTTTATATAATAAAAGAATTACATTATTTTGAAGTGTTTTTATAAAACCCGAACTCGATTTTGCCACATAGGCGAAATCAAACAATATGATTAGTCAATAAAAAGTCAAAATTGAATTGATTTTGATAAACTTTAATAAAATTGGTGGAGAAACTTGATTGATGAAAAAAATGCATAAAAATATAGGTGTCAAATTTATGAAAATAAAAACTTACAAAAAAGATGAGGTAATTAATAAAACTTTACTGGTTGATATTTAAATATATTATATGTAGTTAAATGTAAATTTCAACAGAAATCTTTTATATAATAAAAGAATTACATTATTTCGAGGTGTTTTTATAAAACCCGAACTCGATTTTGCCACGTAGGCGAAATCAAACAATATGATTTGTCAATAAAAAGTCAAAATTGAATTGATTTTGGTCAAACTTTAATAAAATTGGTGGAGAATTTGATTGAGGAAAAAAATGCATAAAAATATAGGTGTCAAATTTATGAAAATAAAAACTTAAAAAAAGATGAGATAATTAATAAAACTTTAGTTGTTGAATTTTAAATATATTATATGTAGTTAAATGTAAAATTATAAATCTTCATGTTTTTTGATAACTTTAGATAATAAACAAATAACCCCTTACACTTTATAATATGAACTTTGTTTACAATTTACATGAGTATTAGTATTGGTTTGAGACTTCCACCTATTAAACTTACAAAATTTTACAAATGTACGAATTAGTTTTAATATACGTTTATTACTTTTAAAATAAATATTAGTTTTAAATTTTCATCTATTAAAATATCTTTTTACTATGTATGTTAAATATAAATAAGAACTCGTGTTATCATATTTAAAAGTTTAATATATACGTACACGTGTTTGAATATTAAATACAATTAAATTATTATTAACGGTAATATAAATATCAAATGGTAAGTACGAGTTACTGTGATATGAAAATAAGTATACACGATTGTACTTAATGACTAATGTAATTACTATTTAAAGTTTATATACGGATATCCAGAAAAACACTTTTAAAAACTTTACGGAGTATATTTTAACTTCATCAACGCTCATTATGTGCTACTAAACTCGCACATTTTGTACAACATGACATCAATAGTTAAAGTTAAACAACAACATCAACCTCCACATTAACATCTATGTCAGCTAAATAAATTTAAATCTTCCATCCAATAAATATTTTACAAAATATTAATTGATATTAATACATAATGAAAAACTCATGCATACTTATTAGTTGTACTTATATCACAATTTTAACGGGTAAATTCTTATATGTCCATATAGTAAACAAAAATTTTAAAATAAATTTGATTTATGTGTAAACCCATGTGATCAAAGAACCTATGATCCAATAATATTACAAGGAGACACGCTCAAGAATCCAATACAAGGTTGATGCCACGGTTATATTTACAATTTATGCTAACTATTTTTCTTACTTTCGCACATGTTGATGCTCTAACTTTTTAAAAATATACATTAGATTGTCTGTTTTTAAACGATAATACTAAATAATTAATTTTTTCTGAAAAACCCTGTGCGTGCACGGGCATTATAACTAGTTAGAAATTAAAAAAACTCTCATTTTTTCTATTTAAATATAAATTTTAACAAGGAACTAAAAATACTTTAGTAAATTTATCAATTTTCATGTTTTTAATAATTAATAACTTTATGAATTTAATAATTATTTCTTAACTTTATACCCCTTAACTTTATTTATTATTTTAATTTTTACAGTAACAACAAATATGATATGATCGTGGAATTGAAGCGAAGACAAATGTACATCTATCTACTAACTATATAAAACAAGCTTTTGAAAAGCAATCTCTAACCCAAAATACCTCTAAATTCGCCACGTGGAAATCCCTTTAATCAACGGCCTACATTTCATTTCAGCAAAAAAAATCATTAAATGTGAGAAAACTTTCACATTTGATACAACTCATCAAAAAAACACACACACCGTTCTCTCNTTTTACAAAATATTAATTGATATTAATACATAATGAAAAACTCATGCATACTTATTAGTTGTACTTATATCACAATTTTAACAGGTAAATTCTTATATGTCCATATAGTAAACAAAAATTTTAAAATAAATTTGATTTATATGTAAACCCATGTGATCAAAGAACCTATGATCCAATAATATTACAAGGAGACACGCTCAAGAATCCAATACAAGGTTGATGCCACGGTTATATTTACAATTTATGCTAACTATTTTTCTTACTTTCGCACATGTTGATGCTCTAACTTTTTAAAAATATACATTAGATTGTCTGTTTTTAAACGATAATACTAAATAATTAATTTTTTCTGAAAAACCCCGTGCGTGCACGGGCATTATAACTAGTTAGAAATTAAAAAAACTCTCATTTTTTCTATTTAAATATAAATTTTAACAAGGAACTAAAAATACTTTAGTAAATTTATCAATTTTCATGTTTTTAATAATTAATAACTTTATGAATTTAATAATTATTTCTTAACTTTATACCCCTTAACTTTATTTATTATTTTAATTTTTACAGTAACAACAAATATGATATGATCGTGGAATTGAAGCGAAGACAAATGTACATCTATACTACATATAAAATGAAAATGGTCAAATGTAAAATGTCGAAAGTTGAAAATGGTCAAATGTGAGAAACTTAAAATATTTTAGGAAGTCTTTATATTATTTCCAAAAAGCATATGCAAAGCTGGAAACTATTAACACACTATTAATACACATCGAAAACCGTTCACCCGGGTCGCTTCAAACCAGGCGGGTTAACCCGGTTTAATTTGACCCGTTTTTTCAACTCAACCCCGCGGGTTCACCCGGTTTAATTTGACCATTTTTTCGACCGGAACGGTTCAACCGGTTGAACCGCCCGGGTCGAATCGAGTTTTAAAACATTATGTTTAATCCTCAAATTCTCAAACTTTTATTATTTTTCTTTTATAACCCATAAAACTTTTTTTTATCACTTAAACTATCTGCCGTTATAAAATCCCGTTGCTATGCACGGGTACTCGTCTAGTCTTGAAAAAGGATTATTAGTTATTACTATAAAACAAGGTTGTCAAAATCGCGATCCTGATCATAGAATCGATACTACGATCCTATATATACAAAGCGAGCAGGATCGTAGTAGGATCTTAATTTAATCAGGATTGGTCTAAGATTGCAGGATAGCACGCAGGATCGAAGGATCGTAAACGATCCGATCTTTTATCTCAATTGGAGCAAGATTGGTGTAGAATCATAGAATCGCACATAAGATCGTAAACGATCCGATTCTACAAGAAGCTCATGTTTCTTAATGTTTTACTACTACGGCACTTGAACATAATTTTTTCTTTTATCATTCATTTACATTCGTTTATAATATAAAATATCATATAGAAATATATAGAAGTATAAAACTACAACCCTTATACAAAAATATATACATTTTCATAAGATCTTACGATCCCGATCCGATCCTACGATTACGATCTTGTGAGTCCGAAATCGATCCTAGGTAGGATCCCGATCCTGACAACTTTGATTTTAACCTCCTAAAAACGTTGACCCCTTCACATCTCTTGCACAAATCTTCTTTGTATGTTGAATAATATCCTAATTTGCTTTTTTATTTATCAGTAATTATAAACTTGACCTATGAATCAGTAACTTTGTTTTTTCAATTTATATCATACTAAGCAGGGTACCCGCGCGTTGCAGCGGCTGCCGGCGGGTACCCTGAAATAAAAAATTTCGATGACTAATGTATTTTAGTTTATTATGTTCTTTTTGACAATAAATTTACGGATATCAAGAATTTCGTATAGCCCGTGCCCATTCGGGCTCGAACCCGTTGGCCCGTGCCTGTTTGGGCTCGAGCCCGTTTGGTCCGCGCCTGTTCGGGCTCAAGCTCATTTGGCCCGTTGTCCATTCGGGTTTGAATATTTGTATAATGTGCTTTATTACTTGTAGTAGTGAAATTTAATGCAGGAATTGTGTTTAATTTAGTTGTACAATATGCTTGATAATTTGTATTTCTTATGTAAGGGGTGTTTTAATAATTGTATTAATTGTATTTATATACCAGTTAAATAATTGACTACATTAAATAGCATTAATGTGGTGTTGTGTTGTACACTATGCTTCTTGTCTTGTATGTCTGAAAATTATGTGCATTAAAGTGTTGTACACTATGTTTCTTTTCTTGTAAGTAGTAGTCATTATAATCATTAATAACATTGACCACTTTAATAGCATTAATGTTGTAAGTCTGAAAATAAGTCTGAAAATTACAACATGCTTATTTTGTTGTAAATCTGAAAATTGGTTGCAGCTATTGTACATTGTGCTTAAATGGCTGTAAGTTTTGGTGAATGGATGTTTTTAATAACATTAATGTTGTTTGATAGAATTTTGGTCTTAAAATGACACCATGCTTTAATTTGTTGTATAATATGCTTACTTTATTGTAATTCTGAAATTGGGTGCATTAAAGTGTTGTAAACCATGCTTAATTTTTTGTAAGTATTAAAATTTTGGAGAAAGAGTCATTCATGCTTTATATTCATGCTTCATATGTAGTATAGATTTTGTTTGCTATACTCTTTTAACAGTTGTATTATACGTTTCTACAACTATATGTTAAATCAAACATGTTATCTTGGCTAGGTGAATGTCTTTTGATTTTAATGTATATTTTATTAGGATTAAGTAATAATTAGTAGATGTGACGTTCCTGTAGCTCAGATGGACAGAGCGTCTGGTCGTATGAATTATCAACAAATGGGTTTATGCAGATAATTTAAGTATATGTAACGGATAAATTTTTCCATGATTAATCTCGCGAGTCTTTGACCTAGATGCAAGCGTGGATGAGTTTTTCCTTGACTAACCCGCGAGTCTTTGACTTAAATGTAAGCACTTTATTTTTATTTGAATTTATATTAGAGATCTTCCGATAGATCACTAAAAAAATCTATTACAGTAGAAAACAACAAATCTACCAATACATCGAATACTTTTTTTCACAGCAGCGACCTTAGGCGACCTTCATCTTTTTTTATTTATTATTATTTTTTCTTTAATGAAACTAATAAATTAAAATAAAAAGAAACAATATGTTATCATCTTAAAGA
>LBNU01017022.1:105496-123338 GCA_014162995.1 Artemisia annua | reverse complement strand
TTTAATGCATAAGTGACTATTAATGAGGCCATGATAGGATACTAAACGTGTCGTCATAGGAAGAGATAGAAGCTTATAGAGTTGGGGAAGATCGTACACGGCCCCACGAATGGTATTAAGGAATGCAACCCTTCATCCACGCAATTGTGACAAACCAATTAATCAATAAAAGATAACTAAGGAGTAATGAAATCTAAGTAAACACGCTTTTCTCTATATAAGAAGTTCCTTCCATTTATTTTCTTGTTATTTTATTTTATTGTTTAAGTAGTTATTTGGGTTAGTTGGCTAGCAACTAATTCCGCCACTCTTCCAATACCTGAGATATTTTACTTGCTTTCCATAAAATATAAAAATACAAAAAGAATCATCCTTCACCTCTAGACCTAGTTAGATTAGTTTCAATCCTAACGACACTCTTCCCCAAGAGAACGATCAATCCCCCGATACTTGCCACTCACTATACTACATCGGTTAGGTACACTGCCTGGTGGGGATTGCAAGCTTCTCAAGATCCCTTGAGAAGTAAAACCTTTTGCAAGGTTGCAAAATCACGCATCACTTAAACCAATAATATTCTTTCAGACTATCTAGTCTTCGATGATGTTGCAGCAGCTATTTTGGAAGAACAAAATAGGCGCAACAATAGGGAGGACAGACATGCCAGTTCAAGACAGGTGGAAGCTTTGGTGGTGACGAAAGGGGAGGTCTACGGAACGTGGCCCCCAGTGCAAGTCACAATCATAGTAAATCTAATTCAGGGAGGAAAAGGAGTTAGAAATGCTACAAATGTGGTAACCTGGGTCACTTGTGAAAAGATTGTTGGGGTTTAAATACCTTTAATCCTCACAGAAATGTCGATATCAAAATATGGCAACGCCCTGTGTTGTGAAGCAGCAGTAACAAAAAAAGGCATAAAGAGATTTGCAGATGTGGTTGTTTGATACAAGAACTACTTTTCATATGACCGCTAGAAGAGAATGGTTTCATCAATATAAATCAATCTCTAAAGGCGGATCTGCGAACAGTTGCAATGATCATGAACTAAAGATCATTGGAACTGGAAGTATCATGGTGAAGATGCATTATGGTACAATTTGTACTATTCACGATGTGTGCACATGGATGGCTTAAAGAAGAATTATTGTCCTTAGAACAGTTGGATGATCTTGGTTGTAAGGTGGAAATATAAAACAAGATCATGAAAATCATAAAAGGTGCGCTTATACTTATGAAAGGAGACAAGGTTGATGCAAAGTACCAACTGAAAGGAGAGTGATGAGGATTCTGGAACGAGAATTTTAAGCCCAAAATCGTGTTTATATGATCAAATATTGCCCTAGATCGTTTCTTTTTGCATTTTAGGTACTTGGGACGAGAATTCTGGAATTTGGCGCTTTTTGGACGTGTTTGGACGAAAAAGTGAAGAAAACAACAAAGTCGTGAAAAACTATCAAGATGGAAGCCTGACGGCGTCACGTTCTACTTGGTGATTCAGTCAGTTATTAATTTGGAGCTGGAAGATTTTACACACGTCGCTTCAGAAAACTTTGAAGAATTATAATCTGACGGCGTCAAGTGTATTTTGAAGTAGGGAGTCACGTTTTATGATTACTAGAGACGGCTCAGAGAGATTATAAAGGGACGGCGTCAGACTGAAGCTGACGGCGTCAGAGTATAAAGCATGACGGCGTCAGAGCGGCAACTTGCACAAGACGAAACCCTAAACACGGCGGACTGACGGCGTCAGAACCCATAACCTGACGCCGTCAGCATTGTAAATCTATTTATAGTTTTCGTTTTATTTTCATTAAAGGGTGACATCTTTTGGTACGAAACCCTACACGCTTTCAAGAGTATTTGTAGGACTTTTTCAGCCTTTTTTATCCATGTTCTATTGAAGATAATTTATCCTTTTAATCATTCAATATGTCTATGTGTTGTTTGATTCTTTGTTTATCTTTTCTTCACTTTAACATGCTAGCTTAAGTTTATTTGTGTTTGCTTAGATCTAATGAAACCTAGTTATTGATTATTGATTTGTTGTCTATTGTTTATTTGATTGCTTCACGTTAGGCTAAGAAAACTGGCTGACTTCTTTTATGTAACTAGCTTGAACGTCTTAGAAAATGTAACCATGTCGTGCACTATTAGTTTTTCTCGTTGTATTTATTGCATGAATTGATGTTTATGATCCTATAATTCTTAATAGACTTTAAGGTTGTAGGTGAATTAATGTTCATAAAGTTGGGGAATGTAGCACACCCCCACGACCGGTATTGAGGAATACAACGCTTCAACTAAAACAACGACGTGACAATTCAACAAATCAGTAAAAGATAACTAGGGAGTAGTGACATCTAAGTAAATACGTTTGTCTCACCATAAGAAGTTCACCAATTTTACTTTTCTTGTTATTTTAATTTTAGTTTTATAAAAGTAGTTTTTGGGTTAGTTGAATAGCAACTAATTCCGCCATTCCCTTCAAAACCGAGATTTTAATTGCTTTCTAAAAAATATAAAAACACAAAAAGAATCATCCCTCACCTTTAGACTTATCTCGATATACACTTCAACCTAATGACAATATTCCCCTAGAGAATGATCAATCCCCTGGATTTACCTATACTACACTAAAACGGTCAGGTATACTGCTTGGAGGATTGCAAAACTTTTTGAGATCCCTTGAGAAGTAAAACTCCTTGTGAGGTTGCAATATCTTGCATCAGAGAGATAATGAAGGAGGCGAAAGCATCTGTTGCTTCATATAGTACGAACCATAAAGTTACAGTAAAATGGCATCGGAAGCTTGGACATATGTCTGAACAAGGAATGAAGGTTCTTGTTGAAAGAAAGCTATTTTCTGGCCTCACAAAGGTTTCTCTACCTTTCTGTGAGCATTGTGTTGTCAGCAAGCAACATCGCCTAAAATTCAAGACATCAAATTCTATAAGTGTCTTTGTTATAAAATTGGTTCACTCTGATGTGTGGCAAAGCCGGTTCTATCCATGGGAGGAGTAAAGTATTTTTTTTAATCTTTCATTGATGACTATTGCAGAAGATGTTGGGTGTACCCAATCAAGAAGAAGTCTATTGTGTTTGAAGTTTTCAAGTTTACAAAGCGCAGGTTGGACTTGATTCTAGAAAGAAGATCAAATATTTGAGGACAGATAATGGAGGCGAATACACTGGTGATGAATTTGATACTTTTTGCAGACAAAAAGGAATCAAAAGGCAGTTCACAACGGCGTATACTCCTCAACAGAATAGAGAGGCAGAGCGGATAAATAGAACCTTGTTAGAAAGAGCAAGAGCAATGTTGGCAACTGCAAGCTTGGAAAAATCATTATGGGCATAAGCAGTCTATACTACATGTTACGTGATAAATCGGTCACCTTCAACTGCAGTTGAGTTGAAGACACTAATGGAGATGTGGATGAGAAAGCTAGTCAACTATTCGGACCTTCATATATTTGGTAGTCTTATGTACGTGATGTATAATGCCCAAGAGACTACGAAACTGGAACAAAATCAAGAATTTTTTTGTTTTGGGGGTATGTTGAAGGAGTAAATAGGTATCGCTTGTGGGACCCCATTGCCTACTAAGAAGTCTTCAGCAAAGATGTTGTTTTTATGAAAGACAAAATTCAAGATAATGGAGAAGATAATAGCACAACAAAAGAAACAACTTTAATATAGATGGAAAAGCAATTTCAACAAATGATTCTTCTGAAGTTGCACTTCAACCTGAGGTGAATAATACAAATGAGTCTCAAGCTCCAATGACCCATACTCTTAATCGTCAAAGAAAACGTCCAGTATAGCACTTGGATTATGTTATGTACAACAACGTTTCATACTGTCTTCCTATAGAGGAAGGAGAATTGTCAACTCTTCAAGAGGCACTGAATAATCCATATGCATCGCTATGGATGCAATGCAAGCCGAAACTGAAGCTCTCCATACGAATAAAACATGTAGAAAACCTATTGGAAATAAATGGGTGTATAAAATTGAAAGAAATAGTAAAGATCAAATGGAGCGGTATCGTGCGAGATTGGTGGTTAAAGGATATGCTCAGAAAGAAGGAATTGACTCCAACGAAATATTCTCCCATGTGGTTCAAATGACAATAGTCCGAATGGTCCTAGCGATGTGTGCTACATATGATTTACATCTAGAGCAGCTAGATGTGAAAACTGCATTTCTTCATAGAAATCTTAAGCAAGAAATTTGCATGCTCCAATGATGCAGATAATTGTAAACACAAGAAGTTTTACAATCCTCCTAGGCAGTGTGCCTAACCGTTGGAGTGTAGTATAGGCAAGACACGGCGGATTGATCGTTCTCTAGGGAATAGTGTTGTGAAGGCTTGAAGTGTATGACGAATTAAGTCTAAAGGTGAGGGATGATTATTTTTATATTTTTATATTTTTTAGAAAGCAAGTAAAAATCTTGGGGTTTGAAGATTTTGGTTTTATAACTACTAATTAATAATTAATAAATGTGTGGAAAAGTAAATNTCGTGCGAGATTGGTGGTTAAAGGATATGCTCAGAAAGAAGGAATTGACTCCAACGAAATATTCTCCCATGTGGTTCAAATGACAATAGTCCGAATGGTCCTAGCGATGTGTGCTACATATGATTTACATCTAGAGCAGCTAGATGTGAAAACTGCATTTCTTCATAGAAATCTTAAGCAAGAAATTTGCATGCTCCAATGATGCAGATAATTGTAAACACAAGAAGTTTTACAATCCTCCTAGGCAGTGTGCCTAACCGTTGGAGTGTAGTATAGGCAAGACACGGCGGATTGATCGTTCTCTAGGGAATAGTGTTGTGAAGGCTTGAAGTGTATGACGAATTAAGTCTAAAGGTGAGGGATGATTATTTTTATATTTTTATATTTTTTAGAAAGCAAGTAAAAATCTTGGGGTTTGAAGATTTTGGTTTTATAACTACTAATTAATAATTAATAAATGTGTGGAAAAGTAAATTGGTGAACTCGTATGATAAGTGAAGGTGTTTACTTAGAACCTAACTATTCCCTAGTTATATCCTACTGATTAGTCGAATTGTCACGTCCTTATTTTAATTAGCGCGTTGTATTTCGTAATATTAATCGTAGGGAGGTGTCGAATGCCCTAACTCTATGAATGTATTGAACTCGTTAAGAACTTTAATGTCAGCGACCGCAATTCCACAACGTTAGGAATATATAGGACTCATTAAGACTCTTAATGTCAGCGATCGCAATTCACGCAATATACAACGAATCTACCATCCATTTCACTATAGTTGGACGTTTAGTTGGACGTCTAAACAAGCATCCTAAGATCAAGCTAGTTTTCCAACTCCTAACGCAAATACAACTAATTAAACAATAGACGACAATCAATAATCAATAACTAGGTTTCATGTAATCCTAAGCAAACACTAAGTAATTTGGCCTATCATGTTAATTGGAAGAAAAGATAAACAAATAATCACACAACACATAGACATATTGTAATGATTAATGGATGAATAATTATTTTCAATAAAACATGGAGTTATGGGGACCAAAAACCCTTACAATAACTGTGAAATTCATGCACTAAAAGGGCTGTCTAAAGTCTTACCAATACGTGTCACACATAATGCAAATCCTACAAAAAATATATATAGTATTACTGATTCGCGCAGAATGCGTATCAAATAAATATATACAAAGTAGACGTGAGTGGCATTTACCAATCAACCTTTAGGAAAAGGGAGACTTGTAAAAACTCGTGAATACAATATATATATATATGTGATACCAGGTAAGTGATTACCCGGGTCGTGTCCCAACGAGGTGTGAATGGGCGATATCGTGTGAGATTTGGAGATTAAAATGCTTGTAAAGATGATTGAGAGCTTATTTGGTGTTGTGGTACGTTAAAGTTACGGGAANGTTACAAGAACTAATAATTAACGAACGAAAATGGGAATAACGCAACCTAAAAGGGAACAAAAGCAAGGGAATACTAGGGAAATCCTAATTCTACCTAAAATACAAAGGGAAACATAATAGGGAAGACGGGGAATCCTAAAACGCAATCTAACACAAAAACGTGACGTTTATTTAAGATAAACGTCAACGCGCAAATTAAAAAGTGAAATTTAAGCTACAAAAGTCCTACGGGTTCACAAACAATTTTCCTACATTCTATTTGATAAAAGAAAATTTTAGAAAAAAAGAAAATTAATTATTTGAGAAAAATTCTAATTATTATGAATTAAAAATAATTAAAAACAATTAAATGCAAAATAAATGCTAAAACTATCTAAATAAATCTGAGATTTTTATAACAAATACTTTGAACTAATTAAAAGCTAGGAGAAACAAAAAGTTGCAAAAGTCTGTTAACAATAAGCAGAAATAAGCAGATTAAGGACTGATTAGTTAAATAAGCAAAACAGGAGCAAAGAAAGGTTATAAATTAAATTATGCATTCTGTAAACGAAAAAGACCAAAGGGCGGATGGTTATTGGTGTGTGGTGTATGGCTGTGTGTGCATGAGGTCCTGAGTTCAAACCTTAAACCCCATTTTTTGATTTTTTTTTCTTTTCTTTTTGTGAAATGTTAAAATACTGAAAATAATTAACTTTTTACAATTACAACTTTTCTAAAAACTCAAAAATAAGCTGGAACGAGGGCTTATGGCTTAACAGTTTGATGAGGATAAAGTGAATGCAATCAAAAGGGTTAACTGTTGTGAGCTTATGAGCTCACAAAAGCTCAAAACAAATCTAATCAGCTACTACTTATTGACATTACTCTTAATAAGCTGAAACAAACTGAAATAAGCTGAGATGGAAAGCAATAAGCACCAGGAACTAGAATAAGCTTAACAGGCTGCTAAAAAGAATGAGATAGGAGCAATCTTAAACTGTGGTGAGCCCAAAAGCTCACACAAGCTTGCAATAAGCTAACAGATAATCAAAATAAGTTAAGGCTGAACCTGAGCTACCTTCCAACCTAAATAAGCAAGGAGAAACAATGAATAGCATACTAAGGGAAGCATAACAGTTAAGATAAAAGCTTATGGGAGAAATTTAGGAACCTAAAAGCTATACTAAAGCTGCTAAGAGCTAATCCTAGGAGAAGATTAAGCTAAAGACAACAGGGGATACCTAATAATCTAAAAGGGGGCAAAATAAGCAGAATGGTAAAGCAAATAAGCACAAAACAAATAACTTTCTTCTTAAGGGCTGCTGATGCACAGGACAGCCTAGGAAGGTGACTTTAGGGGCTTGCACGAGCTTGTAAAAAGTAACTAAAAATAAAATAAATATATAGGCATGTACACAAGCTGGCAAAGAAGCTATGGACTGAATTTCAGGGCATGAGGGTAAGAAATGAGCAAACTAAAAACACCCTTTTGAGGGCTGTTGGGATGATCTTTTTGACAGCAAAGCAGTTGCTAAAATGGGGCAAAATGGTATTGTTTGACCTGGAAAAATCAACCACCAGGTAAACATGGACTAGCACTATCCTAATGAGAACTAATATGAAGCAATAGAAACAGTAAAAGAGGCTTAAACAAGATTTACCTAAACGACTTTCATAAAACAGTTTATATAAAGGAAAGTTGGAAAATAAGCTTGGAAGCTAAAATACCAAACGAAAGTGCAAAGTTCTGTTTGAAAACTACTAAAAACATCAAAAGAAAACTATTCTAATTCTTGAAAAGGAGTAAAACAGGTTTAAGGCCAAGAAAACGATTTGTGCCAAACACTTCTTAAACTGCAGGTTTTGAGATGTTAATCACTTAGGTGATATTTTAAACCAAGCTTTTTAAACAAAAGCCCAATACTAAGTACTAAATAGCTTAGTGAGCTATTATCCTAAATAAGCAGTCGAAATAAGCAAACAATGAAAAAGGGCTAATGTAACAGTGGAAATTATTTAACTTAAATTTTCATTAAACTTTGAAAAACAGAAAGTACAAAGTAAATTTAACAAAAACTGAACTAAACTATAAAACCCTACTGCCATCAAAGGCTTACAAATGGCCTATTTATACTAAATTAGAAAAAACTAGGGTTCCTGTCTTTTGTGCTTTCTTTGTGAGAGGAATCTGCCTGGGGACTCATTTTTTGCTTCCTTGGAGTAAATCCCACCATTGAATTGCTTTATGGAGTTATCTCAGCCCTTCAATTGTTTTTGGCGCCAAAAGTAGAGGTGGGGATTGGTGACCTGGAGAGGATACCCGTGAAGGGGTTTCTTGGAGTAGGAGAAGGAGGAGACTTTTGAGGAGGGGAGATGTGTGTTGCAGGTTAAAGGAGGAGAGGTGGGTTGTTTCGTGGGTAAAAGGGAGCAGTGGGGGAAGAAGGAGGGTTTAACTGATGTGGTCAAAGGGTTAAAACGTGGTGTTTGTTAGTTTTATTGTTTTGGGTTTTAAGGTTGGATTGGGTAACAAATTAAGGGTTGTGTTAGAGTGGGTTTATGACCTGTAACTGGGCCAAGGGTAAATATTGGGTTTGGTTTAAGTTGGTGTTGGGCTGGTAGGTGTTTAGGTTAATTTAGTGGTGGAGTGGTTGTGTTGTTGGATTTGGGTTGTAGTTGAAGTAGTTAATTAGTTTAGGGTAAATTAGGTTTAAGGTAAATGGTAAAAATGGGTTTTGGTTCGGGGTTTTTTTTTTTTTTTTTTTTTTTTTTTTTTTTTTTTTTTTTTNTATCCAAGTAATCATACTCCGGAGGAGTCATGATATGAGTGAGTTCACCGGAGAACTCCTCGTGAAGAGAATCGATCACATGATGTAAATCAGTGAACTCTTGTTCCGTTGTGGACTCATCACTATCCTCGTTCTGAATATCAAAGATTGGATTATCAGAAATCAAAGTGAATTCAGATTCGAATTCAAACAGAGGATTAGTGAAAGTTGTTTTGAATGCTTCGGGAACAAGGTAATTAACATTCTCTATTGGACTGTTGGGATAAGAATTGAGTGAATGATCGTGATATAAGAGATTTTCAATTTCTCCCAGATCGGCTTCGAAATCAAAGAGACCATCATCACTTTCCAATGGAAGTGGATTGATGTAAGTGAGTTCATCGGCGAACTCCTCAAGAAGACGATCAGCATCAGAATGTGGAAGTGATGCCTCAACGTATTCAATGTCTCCATAAGATGTACAATCATCGTTGGAATCGGAGAAAGTCTCAAAATGATCATTTGAACACTCAAGAGGGGAAGGAATATCACACATAAGCTCAAGAATTCCCAGTGAGTCTCTTGGGATTGGGACAAGATTATCAACACTAGACTTTATGAATTCGTCCGATTCCTTTTCAGGAACAGTGCTAAGATGCTCATCCCCCATGCTTAGAGAGTGAGTGGGAACTTCGGGTGTGATAACAGACTGAGGGAGTTGAGAAGTGCTAGCATGTATGGATTCTTCAAGTTCCATTTGTTCTTTTGCTAGTGATCCCGTCATATTCTTTTCTCCCTGTGTTTCCATGGGTGCAGTTTCAACTGATGAACTTGATGAACCCTTATAAAATTGAAGAATGTCAAGGGTATCTTCATCATCACTGTCATCATAAATGAAACGGAATTGAGAACTAGATCTGGCTGCTTTTTCTTTTGCAATTGATTCTCTAATAGAGTTTTAAGGGCAATTTGGGCATCTAGTTTAGCAGCCTGCTCTTCAGCCAATAATTCTGCCATAGTTTTCTCATGATGATTTTCTCAGGCATGTTCTTCCTTCAATTCTTTTACTAAATCCAGAAGATCAAGGAGAAGATTTTGAGGAATTGGCTGAGGCTGAGGTGGTTCCTGATTCATTTGGTAATGTGGAGGTTGTTCATGAGATGGATAGTCATAATTGTCATAAGGAACATACTCATCGACAGATGCATTCCTAGTAGGACAATCAGAACTGAAATGTGAACCTCCACAGTAGTCATAGCGACTAAACTGATGTGACTGTGATTCATGAGGATTGTGGTTAAAACCAAATTCATAATTGTTACAAGGAACCTGTTCATAGACAAACTGATTCATAGTTTGACAATCAGAGCTGAAGTGTGGACCTCCACAGTACTCACAAGAAAAGTTTGGTGTATTTTGAAACGATGCATCATTGAGATTTGGATAATATGGTTCTTGCTCGTATAAATGTGATGGGTAGTTGGAAAAATTTGAAAAGTTGTTGAATGTGTTCGGATTAGGATCATAAGCAAATGAATTCCTCGAACCACAGAACAAACAACTTCCATTTCGAATATCATTACCACATCGTTCACACGTACACCAACAAAATGGTAAACCGAAAAGCGGCTCACCACAATCGACGCAAGGAATAAGCGATTGCATTAGAGAAGGAATCGGAACATTCAAAGAATCAACAAAATCAACACAATAATCCGAATGATTATCAAGTCTCGAAGAACATTTTGAAAAATCCGGAGGTGGGACAAGTGGTGTGCTCTTAGAGCTAGCAATTTCCACCACTTCCGTTATGGTCCCTGGTTCTTGTTCATGATAAACATGAAGATTAGGCAAGTCGTTCTTTTTAGTCACCGCTTTAAGCTCAGTACGTTTACTTGATAAACTTCGAACCGTAAATCGTGAAAGGTGTGGATCAAGTCTTGACGGTTTGCCATTAATAGCACGTATCTCGGGTTGTGAAGGGTAGTCGGAGGAGTTTTGAGAATCATTGAAAGCATTCGGATTTGCTTTGCACCATTTACAAAATCCGTCTCTAATATTACTTCCACACCGCCTACACGCGCACTTGTAACACTGAAGATTGTCATCCACTGGACCTTTACAATGAAAACAGTGATAGTCGAGTGATGACATAAGAATTAAACATTAACGAGGGATGAGAAGATAGAATTAAATGGTAAAGAGGATAAGAAGATTATTTTTGGGTTTTTCGAAAAACATATCAATTAAAACGAGACCAACAAAAAGACAAGGTGAACTTAAACCAATAATCACAAACGCAAGGTTAACCTTTAAGGAAAAACACACAAAGGAGCGGGAGTGAAGAATGGATCTCTCACTAGGGCGAAGTTCGTTGGATCGGCCTATACCATTTCGACTCCTCTTAAAGTTTGTTTTTCGTTTAAAAGTTTTCCAAAACGCAAGTGATACAAAGACAAGTTTTGATCTTTAGTTTGGGAACTTATTAATGTTCACACCCCCAGTTGGTAGGTGTTCTGCCTTGGTTTTCGGCAGTTGTTTTTTTATGTTTATTTTATTTAACAAGAAAAACGGAAAATGTTTTTGAATTTTTTATATGATAAATATATATACAAAAGAAAAGGAAAATATTTTTGTGTTTTATAATTTTTTTGAAAGTGAAAACTTCTTGACAAAGGATCTACAAGTCACTAATCGTTAAAACCTTAACGATATTGTCGCAACACAACCTCCCCGGCAGCGGCGCCAAAATTTGATTCGCGCAGAATGCGTATCAAATAAATATATACAAAGTAGACGTGAGTGGAATTTACCAATCAACCTTTAGGAAAAGGGAGACTTGTAAAAACTCATGAATACAATATATATATATATATGTGATACCGGGTAAGTGATTACCCATATAAAATGTACCACGTATAAAAAGTATCTAGAAAATCGAAGATAGACCACAAGACAACCAAATAAGCTATTATATATTCTATCTTTGTTTTATATCATAGCAATTGTTTAATTTCTCACAAATCTCTACACTGAGAATATATAACGACTCCAATTTCACACCTCGTTTTAGGCGACAACGAACGCGCACCGGTATATTCCGACGTTTGACTCTATACCCGGCATTAATTGTATTCATTGGTTCTACCTAGAAAGAGTTTTATTATAGAATCATCTGGAGTCACAAAACGAACAACGCACTACCAATCGGTGACGTGGAGTTACAGTCAAACAGCGCGTAAGGTTTTTGTATACAATATGGTATCATGAATGTTGATCCTCTCCAAGTCTCCCTTTTTTCCCTAAAGCGGTTGATTGGTAAATTCCACTCCGTCTACTTGATGGTTATATATCTTTTTTGATTTATAGACCCTAAACGCAGTTCTGCGTCGATAACTCATACTTTATTTGGCCGTCACCGCTGCCGGCGCTTCTCAGAGCGTTTGCTTCGCTCTTGGCATGAAATGATAGTTCGGAGAAATCAATCGTTAATGGCGTTAGACTGGTTAAAACGGTGTTAAGTTCAGTGTATGCTTGCATAGATACCTTATTCGCTCAGAAGTTGTGCATACTCTTTTGCTCAGATACATCAGTGAATATAATTTAACATCCAGAAATGAGTAGCAAATGATCTCATCTGCTCCGTCGTATTGTTCATTCATAAAGATGTTTGAGGCACAGCAGGCAGCATAGCCTACATATCTGATTCCGGTTTGATGAGAGGAGGTTGCAGTCCTGCTATATTCTTTAGATTTGCCAAAGACACTAAGCATTGTTTCTTCCATACATGATAAAAGAATATACAAAAAACACTTATCCTACCAGTAGTACTTTTCGTGTTTTTTGTTATCCAATAAAATATACAACATACTGCAATAGAACATACAGTGCGACTGGAAACCAAAAGGCAGAGAACACACCATTAGTTCAAACACGCAAATCCTTTGTCTATCTTTATTCCTCCATGTACCTGTCGCTCTCCCTCGCTCTCGAGAGAAATATGGGTATGGTGTATCCTTAGCACGGTTGTGGTTTTCTTAGGGCAGTTGTTTGGTGTGATATTGGTGTACGTTATGTCATATTAGGACGCTAATGATTAATTTAACAAGCGAAGAAAGACGGAACATGATGATTTACATTGAAGCAATTAATCTACAATATAATCTTATGGTTACTAAGCGTTTTAGATACATATGTGCGACCTAAATATAATACAATAGCATACAGAATAAAATTTATTGTTGTTTGTCTTTTTACATTATTTTTTTGCCAATGGTGAAAAATACCGCTATTCCTTGTACAACAATGTGTAGTGGTCGTTCTTGTAACACAGATCCATTAGCGGTATAATCGGTTGTAATGCTCTCTATACAACGCGAGTGTCAATCCTGTCAGTCGTATCACCAATCTCTCTACTCTCTCAGACCCGCGAGTCATTTGTTGAGGCGCCTAATGACTTGATATACGGCAGAGATTACCTGCGCTCGGGGAGATTGATGAACTGGTTATCATAATAAAAACGTATTAAGTTTATACAAAGATAGAGACCATGCTGAAGTTGAATGTTTTCATTTATAATCTATTGACACCATATTAAGCAAATAGAGGAGACTTGTGTAACTGAATCTTTGATGTTAGTTAGATGCAAAAATATGTCGATACTAGTCAAATTTGTACGATAAACAGTCTTCCCCGTGTTCATTTGATAAATTATATGAAATGGATTTTTATTTTTTAACCTTTTGGTAAAAACCATTAGTAAAGTAAGAAAGCAGTGAGTTTTGTCGATATACTATGCCGGTCTGGCCTTGGTTATGAAGTACCGTATATAAAGAGGCTGATTCTGTACCGAGTCCGGTCGTTGTAGACCATGGTAACGATGGGTCTGCTCTGGGATCTTACAAAATTCGCTTCGCGCCGGCTGGGACTTGACGCTATAATCGTTTGTGATTCAGCAGTTTTAGCGAGATCTAACAATTCTACCTAGCTAAATGCTGATGACGATAGATTGGTTGAGGCACGTTCCATATTTTGGTACACGTAGTTATGTTTGTGGGTGACGGTTAAAGTCAGAGCTATGCGCGAAGATAAACATCCGTACAGCTTCAAGTCTAGCCAGGCGAAAGATTCTCAAAGTCGATTCCTTCCTCTGACTATAACCCTTTAGCTACCAAATCGGATGGTATGACGGGAATATCTAACATATCGCGTACATTAATCGAAACGTAAAATTGGAACCTAACGACAATCCTAATATAACACAGAAAGCAACAAGCTCAAGGGATAAACTTCCATTATACTACGTGGTATCATCCTACTAATATTCCCCCGATACACATAAGGTATCTATCGGGAAAAACTCGAAATCTTACTTAGGAAGACGAGAGCCACATACATTAAACACGCAATTCTAACACAAATCAACGTGATTCGCTTTTGTATTAGCGGCATTGAGAGATAGTAGGTCATAGACAGCTGCAAATACAAAATGTGTAGACTATGTAAGTGTCCACAAATGCTGCGATGAACGGGTTTCTGTCGAACAAACAAACATTACCTGGAGCTCTCTGGTACAT
The DNA here is from genome assembly GCA_014162995.1 of Artemisia annua. Classification (NCBI taxonomy): domain Eukaryota; kingdom Viridiplantae; phylum Streptophyta; class Magnoliopsida; order Asterales; family Asteraceae; genus Artemisia; species Artemisia annua. The sequence goes on along the minus strand of LBNU01017022.1, from coordinate 109,079 downwards.
TTGACTTTATTCGCTAAAGAAAATGATTTAGAAAAAAATTAGAATTGATGAATTCATACTGTTGAGTGAATCCAAGAATGAATTGTTATTAGGTTAGTGATGGATGATTAAAATATTGATTAGGGAGGAACAGGAGGTGAATGGCGCAAAAATAACTGACTGCGTAACAATTAGTTCGATTCCATATCTAAAGTCCCGTATAATCTGATTGATTCGACTCTGGATATTATTAATTACGGAACAAAGGTTGGGAAATATCCTCTGTGAGCAACATAAATATAATATATGAAGGAGATGAGCACATAGAGGATCGTGCAATATAGCAAGTTTGGAGTAGTCTTCAATCAATAGCAAGATATACATGAATCGCTTCAGGTGCTTAAGGATTCGTATGTGAAAGTTTGAGGTTTTTATTATAGCTATACATCTCAGGTGCGCTCAGATGAGTAAGGAGTATTCTATTATAGAGAGTTTGAATACTATATGCTTCTACATATCGTTAATAGCGAAAAAGGGAGCAGCGCCTATCGGGCGGCGACTGAATTGAGGCAGTTTTTGAGCAGCGAATCGGTGGAATTGGCATTTGTGCATTACGGTAGTCTCAGTGGTGATAGTGAGTCCACTGGTAGACAGTGTGCATGAGTCCTGGGACAGACGGTTAAACTCTTCCAATTACAACCTTTTGACGGCTTAATTTAATTAAAATTATGTTTTATATATATCTTTTGAACGATCTGGGAAAAAACGGTAAGCGCCTAAGCTGCGCTCAGAAGCCGAGATGAAATGCTCTTAGTTGAAAGCTTACATTAACTGAAAAAATAAATTTTAGATACTAGCCCTCCGTTTAACAATTTATCATAACCCTATTTTCTACGAATAATTACAGAAAAATTAATATGCACAAAACCAATGAGATAAATGACGAAGGTGGGATCTTTCAGTGGATCGGACATGCTTTTATATTAAGGTCGTGTGTAACAAAATTTGTAGTGTATTAATAAATTGTGTATGGATCATTAGAAAGGGCGATTATTTAACTCGTTGTGAGCGTTTGAATAGAGCTCACTAAAGCTTCGAAAATACAATAATCAATCAGCCTCTGACATTGATCATTTATTGCCTTATTGACAGGATTACTCATATAACTAAGCGTAGAATAGCAATACTGAAAACTAAGCTGAGGGTGCGGAAAGCTTAGATAGATGCACCTAGCAGATACATTCGCGAGGAATAAAGTATACAATATAAACTCAGGTACTACTAAAAAAAGAATAGTTAGATTATATGTATGCATAATACTATAAACTGGTAGGTAACGCACTATATACGGTTAATCACACAAATGCTATACGCAATCAGAATCGACTATAAAACTGATAATCAATAATAAATAGATTTTCGGAAGCTGGGGAACGAACCGAATGTTCCACAAATATTTTCTGGAAATGAAACTCGACTCTCGCGCGTACGTGACTCCCGTGACCCAATGGGACATTAACCCACACTCCATGAGCCAAACCCATTATACTGGAAACTTTCTTGTTTCTTCTTTTCTTTCTCATAATTGTGTAAGCCAAGGCAGACCAGAACACACAATAACTGCCCAGCACTAACCAAAATAAATGACGCAAGCCCAGCGCCCCCTTCTAAATTATCTTATAAAGGGAAAAGTCTTATTTCTTTTTCTTTTTGGTTTTCATAACGTTAAGAAGGGCGGCAAAGCTTTTCGACCAAGTTCAGGAGAAAGAAACACTCTTTTTCTCGTGATCTCTACACAAACACCCAAATAAATTTTAAGCGATATCACCTAACAATCGATGTCTGACCACGTTCCAAGTGATCTCCATAATGACAAATCCACAATCAAAATTATATGTAACTATAAGGATAGTCTGGCAATGTTACCGCTCTATCTGCACACTCCAATAGGTAGGGGAAAGATCTCCACAGCTAAAAGGACCAACACTGGTTTGCCAATTATCTAACAACTAAAATAATACGTGTCAAAAAGGGGGTGGCCTTGCAGCCACCCAAGCTATTACCAAAGCAGTCAACCTTAAGACATTAATCGACATAAAAACGCATAATCATAGCCAAACCAACAAACCAACAACAAGACGTTAGTGTCACGGGAATGCTCCATGGAAAATAGGGTGGCTAGACATGGTGCCTTTTCTCTGTGTGTAATGGCACAAGCTCGATTTAGGTGGACACAAAGACCTAAGAGGAAGGTGACTTGTAGGGGGTCTGCCACCCTTGCACCATATCAACGAATCAAAACACAGAGACTCGGATAAAACACGTTTAGTACTAGAAACCACTTTTGCTTGATTACCATCATTCCAAGAGCTCCTTATATATACTCAGCCATGCAAATCGCGCGCCTCGTCCGCACAATTGGAAAGGGCTCACCAGGACAAAAGAACAAGCCTTTATAGGACCAACATGACTAGTTATACAAAGGAGCATTCTGCGAGTCGAGATGTGGAAACAGAAAAGTGTCGTCTGGTAAAAATACGACATAAAAAGGTGTACGCCACATTCAAGTGTCAATGTATACCAGGTATGGCGCACTTGCTGTTCCTAGGTCCTTGGTGGGGTGAAGGAGAGTACGAAGATCTACTATAGACAGCAAACCACTCAAGCTTGTTTGTAGCTCGATACACACATGCGAGGCCAGTATACTAACTCGCGCCATAATCGGTTTTGTGTGATTAGGAATCTCACAGGTGGTGGCTATAGCTTAGTAGAGACACTCTTTATTTCCTTTTGTGTACTTTATGTGAACTACCATTATTTGCCACTATTTACCTATGACGTAGAGTCATTTGATAAAACATAAACGTAAATATGAAGTCATAAATATACATATAACTTAATCGTAATCAAGATTGGAGCATTGTTACTTTGAAACACAAGAAAGATTAAAAGGATACCATCAAACCAAACGGGTACTTTCATTCCAACAGATATCAATAATAACAAGTTATACTTATTAATTATAACACGTTTTAAGTCACTAGACCCTTTTGTAAAAATAATGAAACACTTTTAGATAATTTTTTCTAATAATAGTTTTAGGTGTGAAAAGAGAACAGGTATTTAACGTGATACTCTCTGTATCTCAACACCACATCATTCGTCCTCTTTGAGTTGTCGTTGGGATTGCTTGGGAGAGAATACATTGTACCTTGATCCATATGTATTTTTGTCCCTTCGTAAATTTGGTAACCTGAGATAAACAGTGATAACGCTAATGTTTTCAAGTTTCGAATCGAACTAATTGATTACAGTTCATCTAGTACGATATTAAAATTGAATGCTATCTGATAGTCTTTACAGTGACTCTTGAACCATTTTTCGAATTGTCCCAGACTTAGAAATATTTTTCATATTTAGTAATAAATTGCTGTTTTTCAGATTTGGCCTAGAACGTTTAGCTATTGGCTCTCGACGTCTTTATCTCCAATAATTTATATAGTCATCTATCAACCAATTTTTCATTTTAAGAGAATGTATTACTCATTACGTGTTACCTTTACTAGCAACACGCTCACGCGAAAATGAATTATTTAGTTTATGC